>JAHWFP010191769.1:0-23074 GCA_023313725.1 Lithobius niger | reverse complement strand
CCCCCGGGGGGGGGGGGGGGGGGGCTTTGCTTGAGTGATAAATTACGATCTTCCTTTCACGCCCCAACTGAAGGAGCTGACTTCCGGTTGCCCGAGGCGGCAAGAATCAGTGCTAAACCAAATGCAAGAATAATCGAACATGTGCAAGCAAATGTTGAGCAGCGCATATATCAGTAATGTAAACGCTCTAAGGACAATACATTGCGAGTGATCCTGTTGCACTTTATGCAGGTGGATGAAGTGAAAAGGAAGCAAACGCCATCAAAAAAATTCAGTCCAGAATTTCATTGACAAACAACATTTAACAAGTTATATCGTTGCAAATTAAAAATAACACAACCTCTCAATACTCTGTTAATATGTCCCTTCCGGCATGGGAATGTCGCATTGTAATTTTAGTTTATCCAGTAAAATTATCCAAAAAAACTTCGGTCATCCCCCTCTAACCTAGTGTGCAATACATTTCATAAAGAAGGATTCTATGGGCACGTACTAAAAAACTGTGGGCTCTATTCTTAACTTACAACACACTGGACAGGTTTTCAGGTCACCTGACAACTACTGATAACTTTTTTTATATATAGAAAATCACAAGAAAACTCTTCAGATTTTTTTTCAAGAAATACATGGAAAACTTGTCTTACTTTTTTGTGCAATAGAAAGTAAAGAAAAAAAACTCGTACAGGATTTCATGTAAAATTTTTAACTAGCTCAACATGGAGTCTAAGAAAAAATAAATACACAAGTGAGAGTTCCACTCGGTAGTACTCACAACAACCCATTTTTGTTTTGGTGACATTACTAAGCTTCAGAAAAGTACCGACTTGCAGCGTCAGCATTTGTGATCCCTCCCTGGATTATGCCGCACTTTGTGTGTAGAAACAACATTAGACTTGCGTGAAGCGCTTAAAACATCAAGTGCCGGTCCACTTAGAATAATGTCCACATAAGCATTTAGCGCTGGACTAATGCAGGCCGTAGCTTTTAAGAGACCTTGCTTGGTTTTCAAAAACAAATTCACCTGTTTTAATTTAACAACTTGTTTGTTTAAAGCAGATTTGCATGATACTTCAGTCGGAAACAGTCAGAACATAACTAATTATGTTCACTTCACTGCTAGTGTCTTTTAAAATTAACGCAGTTCTACAACCAAGTTTACATTTAAACATATTTGGTTTTAACGTTTTAACAACATTGTTAACAAAACATGCATTCGCCATTTTAGGTTCAGTTACCTTTTCAAGTAAAGGGCAAGTATTTCTTAGATGGTCGAAACTAGAACACTGGAAGCACTTCTTACGAGGTTTATTTCACAGTTTAACTTCCTTATCACCATTTTCATTTGCCTCAGTTTGATTAGGGAAAATACCAGATTTCGAGTTTTGGCCAGTGCCATTGCCCGAATTATTTTGCGCCTGTGATGGCTGTTTGTCACTAACAGGCACAACAGTTTTAGGAGCGGTATCTCCGTTATTAGCTCCGACAGCAGCATGACGTATGTCCTTTTCTGCCATAGACACTAGGGTGGAGTGCTTTCTATGGTACAAAACACTTTTTTTAAATTTCGAATCGGCTAGGTGCGGAAAAGTTGCCTTTCGGCCTCCTTATCACTCTCCCAAATGCAAAAATTCTTTAAAAAATTTCAGAGGTGCCCCAAGGGGTCCAAAGTTTGTAAATTCTATGAAAATTTGACGTTTATCTTTAAATTTTCTGTAAGTCACCACATTTGAATTTAAAATCGGCGATGAGGCCAGAAGATGCCTTATAGCATCAATATTGCACGCCAAAAAAATTGTTGACCTTGCACTATATTAAGAGGTGCCCCAAGGAACCCCAAGAATCACCAAAAATGGGAATATTACACAATGTAAAGCAGATGAACTCGCTCATGCCCCAGTGCCACAATACGGCAAAAACGCCTATGAACTTATCTTTGGTGTTGCTTCTGCGTTTGTCAGTGTGAATTTGGGGCTCTCGCTCTGTAGCCCAGTTTCCTGCAAAATCAAGCACCTACAAATGTGTTGGGCGCAAAATCCTATAAGGAGGTGCTGTCTAGTTTATGTTTGTTTTCCACTATTGTGTCTGATCTACATCACATTTAAAAGTCATTTTTTTTGTTTTGGATTGAATGCTGGCTGAACAGAACTGGGAACAGTGAGTGAACAGAAACACAGACTGACAGTAACTAATAACTATGGCGGGGAAAATATCAGTCAAACCCAAAACAAGACAAGTGAGCAAATGTCCTGTTTTTGGTGCTTCTGCAAAAATGCCTAAGATAGTGCTGCCAACAAACGCTGACATCATGAAGTATTTTCTGTATATTCGAGGGGAAATGAAGCTAGATAAACCTCTCGCCCAGGATCCTACAGTTACGGATTTTGCATAACGTGTCGCGTGTGGAATTGAGTGTTTATGGTGCAAAGCTTTTATACCAATTATTTCCCATAAAAGTTTAGTGGAGAAGATAAAGCCACAACAAGTACCGTACTGTGCTGAAGCCCTACAAGCTTGACAAAATTCTAAATATTTAGCAAAGCTTCAAGAATTCTGCAAAAAAGGCTATTGCATCAGCGCTACGATCAGATATGCCGTATCTATCTGTCACACTCTCTTGCTACATTTGGAAGTTTTGTACGCATCCAGGAAGCAGAAGGCAATTCCATTGTTGATGCAATATCACTCATTTCAGATGGGATTCGGAACTCAGAAGCGGAAGACGATGCTGTCAGCAGAACACAATTAACACCAATTTCACATGTATCACCGGCATCACAATCCCACTCAGTGTCAGTATCATCCAACATACCAATATCAGATTCATAAAGGCTGGCTTTAGAATTAGATGGTCCGAGAACAGAGATGGAAGTAGCTTTGGTCAAACGTTCTTTTTCTTTTCTTTGTTCCTTTTCTTGACGTTTCTTGGTTGTATTTGCATAAATTCTGCCAATCATCGTATTTTTGGAACTACTTGGTCGAGTAAGAATACCTGTTCACCGTTAGGCACTTTCTTTGCTTTCTCAAACAATTCAGACTTCGCCTTTTTGAAGAAGTCTGGAACCTTTGCTAAATATTTCAAATCAGTTTGCCTACCCTTGTAGGGCTTCAGTAAATTACGGTACTTACTAAGGTACAACGTTATCTTCTCCACTATACATTTACGTATGAGAAATACTTGGTATAGAAGCTTTGCACCATAAACACTCAATTCCACACGCAACACGTTCTGCAACATCCGTAACTGTAGGATCCTTGGCCACAGGTTTATCTGGCTTCATTTCCCCTCGAATATACAGAATATACTTCATGATGTCAGCGTTTGTTGACAGCACTGTTTCAGGCATTTTTGCAGGAGCACCAAAAAACAGGACATTTGCTCACTTGTCTTGTTTTGGGTTTGACTGATATTTTTCCCGCCATAGTTATTAGTTACTGTCAGTCTGTGTTTCTGTTCACTCACTGTTCCCAGTTCTGTTCAGCCCAGCATTCAATCTAAAACAAAAAAATGATCTTAAACGTGATGTTGATTAGACACAATAGCGGAAAACAAACAAAAACCAGACAGTACCTCCCAATAGGATTTCGCGCCCAACACGTTTGTTGGTGCTGGAATTTGCTGAAAACCGGGCTACAGAGCCAGAGCCCCAAATTCACACTCACAAACGCAGAAGCAACACCAAAGATAAGTTGGTAGGCGTTTTTGCCGTCTTGTGGCAATGGGGCATGAGCGAGTTCATCTGCTTTACATTGTGTAATATTCCCATTTTTTGGTGATTCTTGGGGTTCCTTGGGGCACATCTTAATATAGTGCAAGGTCAACAATTTTTTTTGCGTGCAATATTGATGCTATAAGGCATCTTCTGGCCTCATCGCCGATTTTAAATTTAAATGTGGTGACTTACAGAAAATTTAGAGAAAAACGTCAAATTTTCATATAAATTTACAAACTTTGGACCCCTTGGGGCACTTCTAAAAATTTTTTTAGAATTTTTTGCTTTTGGGAGAGTAATAAGGAGGCCAAAAGGCAACTTTCCCGCACCTAGCCGATTCGAAATTTAAAAAAAGTGTTTTTCACTCCACCCTAATAGACACTAGCCTACGTGCAACATACTCATCGGCATAAATAGCTGCCGTTTCTACTGAGTCTATGTCTGGCTTATCCTGAAGCCAGTACTCAAGTTGGTTGGGACAGTTTACTAAAAATTGCTGTAGCAAAATCAGATCTGAGATCTTACCAGCATATGCACTCGCTTTGGCAAGATCAAACCATTGCACCATTTGCGTCCTAAGCCTATACGCAAATTTACTATAACTTTGTTCAGTAGACTTCGAATAACTACGGAAGTTAACACGCGCAGCTTCTGGTGTGAGCTGAAATTGGTTTAAAAGTTCAGCTTTAACTTTGTCATAATCGACTGCATCACTCTTGCTTAACCTAGCACATACTTGAGTGAATACCGAGCCTATAAGAGGCTGTAGCTCTAGCATGTACTCTTCGGGTGGAACTTTTGCTTGTTTAGCTGTTCGCTCAAACTGGACCAAGTATTCACTAATATCCTGGCCCTTTTCTTCCCCCCATACTGGCATTAATTTATGCAAGCTCCTATGGCGAGAATTTTGAGTATTAGGCTCTCTAGAAACAACTGGCTGTTTTTCCCTTAGCTCTAATTCTTTTTTCTTTAACTCATTTTCTTGTTGTTTTAATTGAAACTGAGTGTCAAGTTCCATCAGTCGAGTCTCTTGCTGGCTTTTGGCTATTTCAGCTTCATGAGTAAGTTTCTGCTGAGCCAACTCTGCTTCATGTGCGAGTTACTGCTGAGCTATTTTGGCTAATTCGGCTTCTTGAGCGAGTTTTTGCTTAGCTAACTCAGATTCATGATGCTGAATGTTTACTAATTGGGGTAACCTAGCCTTTTCGTTTTCATCCTCGAGACGTTTAAGATTCTGCAATTCTCTAGCTTCATCCCTTTCCCTCTCTTTTTGTTGTTTGGCTTCCCTAAATGGCGTAAGCCAATCATTTAAATCATCTACAGTAAAAATACCTCTGTCAATACCATTCTGGATTTTGGTTATAGTCGTGGATTTTACACTACTCTTACCTATTCCGGTATCAACACAGAATGTTTGTAACTCTTGTACTGTATAAGGTTCACAAATGGTTTGTGGATCCATTTTTTTACCAACTGTGTTAATGCTGGGTTCACGACCCACAGTGAGAAAAAAAAGCAACGCTTGCGGGAGCTTCAGTTGGAAAAGTATGTTTACTAAACTGTAAGTTTAAACTTAAAATAAACTTGCAGTTATTCACTAATTAAAATAAATTTAATCTAGTTAGGCTAACATGGGCCTACAACAGTTATTCGCTATTTAAACTGAAATTTAAACTAGCGAGGCTAACACGGGCCTACAAATTTCTTTTTTCGTAAAAAAAAACCCTTTTTTTAAACGACCGGTAAAATTATTTAAACCGACTGGAACCTTTTTCCCTTTTTTCTCCCAAAGTTTCCAGAAATAAATTTAAGTCACAATCCCCTGTCAAGGCAAATATCCCTATTTTAAAACTTTAACCATGTTCTCGCAAGTGTTGTTTTTCACACAATTTTAAACCATAAAATCACTAAACTTCAGCTGCTCAACCTTAAAGCATATAAAAACAATTTGCACCTGAACGACTGCACTTACAATTTACCCCTGCTTTGGCTTTTTCTGTTGTTCTCTTGCTTCTTGCTTGAGTACGACTTAATTTCCATCAAACTTGAGGAATTGAATAAAGTTTTGAGTCCGTGGTGTCCCTGTTGACTGCTCACTGGAAACAAACACTTGTTTTCGTTTCAGCCAGCAAACCTCTGCAGAACTGACTGAAACAGTGGCTTTTCAACCCAGCCAGCAAACCTCTGCTGAACTGACTGGATTACTGTATTTTTCATTCCAGCCAACAGACCTCTGTTAAGCTGACTGGAATAGTGGCTTTTCAATCCAGCCAGCAAACCTCTGCTGAACGACTGGAGCACTGGATTTTCATTCCAGCCAACAGAGCTCTTTTAAGCTGACGGGAATAGTGGAAAAACTAGCGAGCGCCCAAATTGACAAATAAATTGTTCACAAAGTGGCCGTACGCGATGGCCGACGCGATGTAAGTGAAGGGATGCTCGCTCCGAAAACCGCCGCTCTGTGAACATGTTTACCAAGCCATCCAACAAAAACGGCATCGGATATACATTCGTAAGTGTACAGGGATCTAAGACAGAAAGTTTGAACGTATTGGAATAAGTAGAACTGTCAAAATTTTACATCGCAAAATTGCGAATTTGATTGCTGAAAAATTCGCAACTACGGAAGCTTCCCTATGCCATATACAAATTGTCACATTTGACAAGCAACCAAAACTCAAAACTACGGAAGTGCCCCCAAAAAAAATGAACTGTGGAAAATGTAACGCAACAATAACGAACAATGAATCCACAACGTGTTGGGCTGGTTGTCAGCAAAATTTTCATTATGAATGCTCCCTAGCAAAAGATAGATGGATAAAAAAATTGGCTGCAGTTAAAAGAAAATTGAAGTGTGACTCCTGCTGCCATCAGAAAGGAAAAACCAACATCGACGATGAAAACAATACAGAAAATGAAGAAGTATCAGACGTCCAGATTACAGATAATCAACATGATAAAGAGCCTAGTGGTGAAAACATAAACTTGGTAACTTAATATTAGAAATAAGAAAACTTCTGTACGACATAAATGACAAGGTTGGTGAACTTCCCCAAATCAAAAAAAAAGATTTAAATGAATTAATCAAATCATTAAATTTCGCACATGGACGAATAGATGATCTGGAAAAAGAAAGTAAACAACAGAAGAAGGAATTAAAGGAAATGCAAGTGAAAATCGACGAATTAGAAAAATACTTACTGAACCAGAAAAAACGACGGCATCGCAAGTTTGGGAAAAAGTTCCAGTTATTAAAAAAATTAAAGATACTATGGAGAATATTGTTACAATCCAAAATGAAAAAGATCAATATGATCGAAACCGGAACTTGGAACTAGTTGGAGTTGACACATGTCGACAAGAAGACCTTAAAGACACAATACAACGAATTGCTGAAAGGCTTGGACTACAGGACTACAACGAATCTCAAATAGATAAAGGACATCGTTTACCATCCAGGAATCCAAATGTACCACCAGCAATTATGCTACAGTTTAAGCATCGTCAAGATCGAGACTCATGGCTTAAAAAAAAGAAAGTAATAACTACTAATGACGACTGCTTTGGGAACGGAAACGACAAAAGATTTTACATCAATGAACAAATGTCACCACACAACCGACAATTATTTTGGAAAACCAAAGAATTCGCACGCAACAATGGAATCAAATTTGTGTGGTTCAAAGATGGCAAAATAAGAATGCGAAAAAGTGAAAGTGAAAAAAAAATAATTGTGATTAAAACGGAAAGAGATCTGCAAAATACAGAGGAAACTGAAAATAAGGTGGAAAATAATGTAAGTAAAACGGAACCACTAACACATTCATAAATAGTGTATTTAAAGACTTTGAAGATGCAGAAAGCTTTTTCAGCAAAGCAGATCTCAGTACCATCAACATCCTTCACACTAATTTCAGAAGTGTAAGAAAAAACTGGGAGCAATTTGAAATCGAAATAATCGAAACAAAAATTTTATGGGATATAATTTGCATAACTGAAATAGGAATTAAAGATACGGAAACAAATCTATATAAACTTGATGGATACAGTAGTATATGGCTTACACGAGAGCATACAGCAAGAGGTGGAGGCTTATTACTCCTCATTAAAAATAATAAGCAAAATGTGAAATTAAATGAAAAATGATAAAAATAGACATAAACGATGTCATGCAAATTGAAATGAGCATTGATGACTTACAGTTTACCATATTTATTATATATCGGCAGCCTAGCTCATCCAAACAGAAATTTATTAAAGCTCTTAATAAATTGCTAAAAAATCAGGAAATGAATGAAAACATAATATTAATTGGAGACATAAACATTGACATACTTGAAGAAAACCAAACAATTAACGAAGACATAAATGTGGAAAACTATCTTAATAAACTAGCTGCAAATGGTTTCTCATCAATGATTGAATCTCCGACTAGAGTAGAAATTTATATGAATAAAATCACTTCGTCATGCATTGACCATATTTTTGTAAAAATGAATAACTGTGAATGCTCAAGTGCATGCATTGAAAAAAAAATAGCCGACCATTACTTCATTGCATTAAAGGTTGAGTTAATCAAAAGTATTTTTCAAGGAAACGTTAATGAAATTAGAGTTCATCTTGATGATGCATCCATAATTAAAAAATTAAATAAGGTGAACTGGGATATCCTAAATGAGCATGAAAACAATCCTGATGACATGTATAATAACATAAAAAATACAATGACTGATATTTATAAAACCAGTCAGGTACTGGAGAAAGTAAAGACAGCAAAGAAAGCGTGGATAACTGACAACATGATAAAATTAATTAACTTAAAAAAATAAACTGTGGAAAAAAATAAAAACTAAAGCCAATACAAACGAACAATTGTGTGCTGAATATAAAAAAAATTTAAACACGAATACAACGGGAGTTAAGGGAAAGTAAACAAAACCACTTTTCAAAAATAATAAACTCTGTAACAATTAACAGCAAAATAAAATGGAATCACATAAATGACATTGTAGCCGCAAACGTAAAGCCAATATCGACAAATTAATACAAGAATCTTTTCAAAATGAACCTGTGCACAAACTATGTAATAGAGTAAATTTAAATTTTGCAAATGTTGTACCAAAATTAAGACAAAAATTTCTTGCAAGGAAGAACACATTTATGAATAATGCAAATAAAATAAATAAAATTAAAAGAAACTCTTCAACAATTGCACTCCTAAACTGTACTGCATATGACATAAAAAACCTAGTTGGAGAGATAAAAAATAAAGAATCAGTGGGAATTGATGGGGTTTATATGAAGCACTTAATTGGTTCAATTGACAACTCTTCAATATGTCTAACCAAATTAATAAATTCCATAATTAACACTGAAATTTGGCCTGAAGAATTGAAAGTGCAAGTTGTGAGACCAATTCATAAGAAAGATAGCAAAATTAATTTAAATAACTATAGACCGATATCACTTCTGTCCAACATAAATAAAATAATAGAAAATTTTTTCTTTAAGCAAATTATGTGTTTTGTGGAAAAATATAATATTATTAACAAAAGACAATTTGGTTTTCAAAATAATAAAGGAACCATTGATGCCCTAAGACTTATTAATAACAAAATAACACAGAATCTAGATAATGGTTCCTTTATTAAAGTTGTCCTAGTGGACTTACAAAAAGCATTTGATACAATTGATCATACTGCTCTTATAAATAAATGTGAATTGTATGGCCTAAGAGGAAAATGCAGCAAAATTATTTCAAGTTACCTGAATAATCGAAAAGCAAAAACAAGAATTGGAAACTGCACTAGTGATTCTGAGGAAATTACATATGGAGTGCCCCGGGGTTCTGTACTGGGTCCACTTTTGTTTATAATATATATTAATAACGTCGTTGCTCAAGTAAGAAAATGTGAGATAATTCTATTCGCTGATGATATCATTCTAATCTCGTCAGGTAAAAATTTAACTACAATGGAAAAAAATCTCCAAGAAGACTTTAATAATATAAACGATTGGTTCCTAGAAAATGGTGTTTTTATACATGATTTGAAAACGGCTGTTATGGATATCACATCGTCTCACAATAAATATGAAGTGACAGATTTGCTGATTCACACTGAACATTGTAGCGCTTTAGAAAAATGCTCTGAAACATGCATTAAAGTAGAAAAAAGTGTCAACGGCTAAATACTTAGGTATATGTATTGATAATTTGTGGAAATTTAACCATCATATAGATAACCTAATAAAAAAATTATGACAATTATTACCAATTTGTTATAAATTAAGACCAATTCTTAGCAGAAAAAACAAAGACATATTGTTTGACGCATTAGTAACAAGTAATATTAGATATGGGATAGAATTCTATGGTTTAACATCATCATATCTCATAGATAAAATCCAGAGAACACAAAACAAACTAGTTAAAGCTCTGTTTAAACCAGTGAATTATAAAAAAAAAACCAAAGACTTATTTCAAGAACATAAAATACTAAATGTTCAAAATCTTAGGAATTACATAATAATCTTAAATAACTATTTTAAATCTGAACACAAGGTAAAAGATGTAAAAAAAACAACATATCTAAGAAGTAAAAGTCTGCGATTTGAAATACCATTAGTGAAAAATTGTTATGGAATGAGGAATATGCGATATTATATTCCTTGGACCTTTAATCAGCTACCTAATAATCTCATGTCTCTAACAGGATTTAAACAGATTAAGAAAGAAGTAAAAATCTGGTTATTAACAAAATAATAAATAAATAAAAAGATTAAAAAAAATATGTATAAAAAACTGACTATTAAAATTATAACATAGGTATTGGAAAAATAGTGCTTCAGGTAATGCATATGTTGATATAATGCTTTTTATTTTTACTAACGGATAAATGTATAGCCTATGTATACTCATATTCACTTGTAATACAATGTATGTAAATTTTATGCAACCCACACAAATCCTTCGGATTTCGGGATGCAATGTTGATAAATAAACTGTCTATACATATATATATATATATATAAACTGTGGTGATAAAGTCAGATGCTTTCATAGCTGAATTCCGGCTGTGTCGGCCTACTGTAGTCGACGTCTAGGCCTGCTTGGGTCGTCTAAACACCGTACTGTGGTTTGAAGCTTCCCTTGGTTTGGTTGGCTTGGCACATCAGCTCCTCGGGTCCTACGATCCTTGGCGCTGCTGTTCTCGGTTGCTGACCATGGCTTTGGGGGCTTGCTTCTATCGGCAATCGATGGCTGTGGGTTTGAGCCTCACTGTCATCTACAACGATCCCTGGTAACGCATGGCTGGAATCCCGGCAACTGGAATCATGGCGTTGTCTCGACAAAGGAAGTGGGAAGAATTTGGGTTCTTTACCGAATCCCACTGGCTTTGACGCAGTTTATAACGGAGCCTAGCTAAAGCCCCTAGGGGGGCCGTAAAATTTTTCCTAACTGGCAGTATTCTTTTTCCTCTCGACGATCCTGGTAGAACTGCCACCACTCATTCGCGAATGAGACCTAACCTTAACTCTGTTATGACTTAAAACGTGCTTAATTTATTCATGCAGAAGTCAGAATAAAAGAAGTCCATTTCAAACATATGCACATTTATTTATGGCAGATATCACAACAAGTTATAGGTTAACAACTGTCGGTTGGGTGCACAACCTACGGCTGGAACCAGTTAAAAATAGTTAACTCAAATTTCAGGCATTTTGCGATGAAGTTATGATTTTAAACAAAATCAAAAAAATATTATATTAATTCTTCTTCTCTTTACGATTTTGGGTCGGGAAGAAAATTAATAAATCATCAAGGTTTTTAGGAACCCGTGGACCTCACACTAGCTTGTCCTCATTCATTGCGTAGGCTAAGAAATGTTAGGCTTAAGAGCTAGGACTAATTCTTGATAATCTTCTTGGGGACTACCAAGTCATGGTACCACCGCGACTTCTTCATCTTCAGCTTATCCGCTACTCGGCTAAGCGCGCGCCTGCTCTAAGAAAGGCATAGCGTCCCGCCGATCTGCAGTGGTTTTGGGACCAAGATTACAAATGTCCGTTTCCTTAAATACAGAAATACAGTGCCTTCAAGCGGATGGACAGGAGAGCTCAAGGCTTCACAGTTGTTGAAAACCTAACTCAATTTCATAAACTGCATTTCAATTCGACGATTGCCTTGAGGCATTTGCGCCTAAGGCGATTATTGGCTGGCTACATGTTGCAGTCCTAAAATTTCCAGCAATCGGCAACTTGACTTCCGGGAAAAAGCGTCGTTCAAGGCTGAGAAAAGAGCATCCAAGCATGCAAGCACCCCATTGGCCGAGCTCGTGCCCTGTGATTGGCCAAAAAATGGCTCTCTCCGATCTCGTTCCGGTTTGATGATCATATGGTCAGCAATACTAATTTCAAACTGAAATGCGCTGACATTAATTTTTTTTTATTTCTAAAGCTCGATAAATGAAAAATTCCAACTTTGAGTGAGTTGACACGCAAATTTAAAATTCGCCATTGGCACTAGCTAACAGCTGTTACTAGCCTACGAGCGCGACGCTCTTGCCATTACGTTACGTGAACCATGTCACATAACGAAGCACTAAACTATAAGTTTAACTTAGATTAAAATACCAATTTATATTTTAAACTATCTAGAATTTTATTTAATGCCCAAACTAAAAGATTTCGAGATTGGTTCCAACCGCATTTGTACTTACAGTTTTCTGGCTCCAAGCTAAAATATATTTCTATGGACACAAATGCAATTCGTAAAAATGGCCGACACAAGGTCGATCTTCTTTTCAAATGACAATATTTAACAATATTTACATTTTTCTCGAGTGGAAGGTTATATGTCAACAGCAGAGGTTACATATTTGTATCCAAACGAATCTGACATTTACCTTAATAAACATGAAGTCAATTCGAAGGGTTTTACAAAAAAACACGTCTCATGGCTTGTAAAAGCTGGATGCAACTTTTACGAAACAAAGGATCCACCTAACTTTTCTTGACATTCATTTTAACAAGTGGGATCTTAAGTTAAATTAGCACAAAATAAATAAATGGTATTTTTATTTATTTTAATAAACCAGCAGCTACAACGGACTACTAAACTGAGTAGAGTAGCCTGCTCATATTTCTGCCGATACGACATACATGGAAGATCGTAGTTTCTGGAGAAATAGTAGCTAAACAGAAGAACATTTAAAACAGGCTAATCTGTTACAGGCCGTTAACGAACCTGAATTTAGGAAATAACCAAAGCCTTCCCACCCCACGAGGTGGGGCTTTGCTTGAGTGATAAATTACGATCTTCCTTACATAGTCATGAAGTATGTTTCCTTTGAATCTTCCACAAAGACCAAACCGTCAGTTTAGACTAACGTTAAATTAAGCTAAACAAGAAATAGTTTTGGTTTTTAGTAAGAGAACCACTCGTCGTTAAGGGGGTGGGGGACCAGAAATGCCGATGGCATCACCACCCATAATTTTCTCAAGCTAGAGTTTAAGTTAAGTTTTTACTATGAATTTAGAATTAGGGTGTCCTAAATTAAACTTTCAAAAGCTAAACTATAAACATACGAACCACTACCATTTTGCCCGGCATGGCATCCTCGGACGTGACGTCTCCACTCCCGACTGGCGTGACCCTTCCAGGTTTGGATCTGTGAGGTGAGTTGACAGAGCTGTAGAGGGAAGGCAACTGGGGCAACATTCACAAAATACTTACCAGGTTTGTCCAGTACACTCTGAAGGTGTAGGATTTAAAATTCAGCAAATATACTATTTTAGGTTTGGTTGCTCCTAGATGGAGCCACGGTTGTAGCGACAAACTACTCACTGTTTAAAAGAAAACATGCACGGGAAAACACTTTGTTAGGTCTTCGTTTTTAATTGCAAAAACTACATTAGGTTAGGTTTTACAACCTCCGTTTTACTGGGAACACCTATTCAGTGCTAGAGCCATAATTAGGCATTAATTTCCATCCTAGACTGATATAGAATCAACACTAAAACATTGGTCCTATTTAAAAAAAAAAAGGGACTGTGAGAACTATATTTAAGTTTTAAACACTGGCACTCTGATTTTAAGTTAAATTAAATTCAGGCAATTTTACTTTACAAAACTCTGGAAAAAACATTCACAGCATTTAAGGGGAACATGCATACTGCCGACTTTTGGTTTGGCAGCATTGTTCGTTTCTAACTTTAGGTTAGCGGACGATTGTTTACGTAACTTAAGCCACTCGGAAAAGCTAAATTTGCTAATTCCTGGGTCTTCGGACATGATGAAACTAGTGTTTACATCATTTGCTGACAAACTTCGTTTTATCTTACATAGATAAGGCGTGTTTAAGACATCTTTCGTTCTTAACTTAGGTAAGCAAAGATGGCGTTTGTGAGACGGGGGGCAGGGTTTATTTGCGGAAGGCTTAAGCAGGCTCCTCCCATCTGCACGCGATGGCTGAACGACGTTTGGTTGAGACGTTATCGCCTCATTACTGACTAATTGACACTTGACCAATCCCGCGGGGCTGATCGGCTTATGGCGCATGCTGCTACTGTTCGAGCCAGAATCACGGTGCGTGACGTTCATTTTATGCTCGAGTTTTTGGTCTAATAAATTAATCCCTGGGACTCCTAACACAATGTCAAAGACTGAATTACTGGCCATCGAGACACAAGCTATGGTTTTTAGCTTAGCACCATTAGTTAAAGTTAAACAAAAGTTAACCAGAGATAACTCAATAACTGGCTACTCAAGGCAATTTTACATCGAACTTTTCATTTTAAACGGTGCCAGTTCTTTGCTAGTTTCGCGCTAACCAGGGAAACTAAACTTCCGGAATCGCACAAAATTTTAATTTTATGTCTTCCTATGCTACCTGCTAGAGTGCTAGCTTGTAGAATCTCACTAGCATTTTTTCTGACTGGGAAACATGCATTTGCTTGTTTGGGGCCTGTTTTATTAAGTTCGGGGCACCGATTACATTTACGTGAATGGGAAAACATTCAAAACACGATCTAGCATTAGATTTTGCATTCTCGTTACTAGAAGTTTTAGCAGTATTAGCATTTGAGCTAGTGTGACTGCCATCGTTACTATCAGTCCCAGCTAATAGATTAGCTGATAGATTTTGGTTGGGTTTATTCTGTTTAGAAAAAACTTTAACTGCCTGACTCGGGTGATTTTTAACAGGACGAGGAGCAGCTTCACTAGAGATCTGCTTATTCCTAGTAGTGAATTCGTCACATTACTGGGCCGCTTCGGCCAACGTGCCTAACTTAATTTGGTCAGGGATCCACTTTCTAACTTGGGTAGGCCAAGATTTATAAAATTGCTCTAAAAGCATCAGATTAACAAGTTTGTTATAATCTCTGTTAACTTTAGCCAAAGCTAATCACCGAGTAAATAAAGTTTCCAATTCAAATGCGTAGTCGTGATACTGCATTTTCGGTTCCTTCTCTAATGAACGAAACTGGGATTGTAAAGACAATGGACAAAACGCAAGTAATTTAACTTTGACTATTTCGTAGTCCTGCATTTCTGTATCAGAAAGCTGATTACAAACTTTAATTAGCACGTCCCCCATGAGGGGTAATAGTCCTGTAGTCCATTGATCCTTAGGAATTTTCTGACTAATCATGGTTCGTTCAAAAATCTTTAAAATACTATTAATTTCAGTCTTTGGCGTCCACCTATTTACAAGACGAACTACGTCTGCAACTTTATCCTGTTTTGGAACTGGATTTGGGGAAGCGGGAGGAGCGCCGTTAGCTCCGTTTGGAGCAGGGTTAAGATTTAAAGAAGCAGCATTTAGCCTTGCTAATTCAAGCTGCTTGTCGAGTTTAGCTAGTTCCATAGTACTCGCTCGTTCGGAAATTAAGGCATCTTTATCTTTAAATAGCGCCTCCTTATCCCTTTCTTGGTCTCTAAGTAAGGCGTCTGTCTCGATTGAGCCTCTTGATCTTTCGTGGGCACGACATTTATCAGCGTCAGCCAATTCTAAAGTTTTAATTCTAAGCTCTTCAGCTTTTAAGGCTAGCTCATGCTCTTTAGCTGCTAATCCCATTTTCTGGAGAATAGTGGCTTCACGTTTCTCAATAGCACTTGCTAGTTCATCTTAGAGATCAGTTAAGTCATAAAGAATTTCTTCTAGTGCATTTTTCAGTACTGTGACTGTTTCATGCCTAGTTTCTTTTACAGTAAGGCCTAACTTTGTACAGGCCTTCTTAAGGTCCTTATACTGAATATCCTTGATTATTTCGTCAAGATCGATGTTTTCTGACATTTTTAACTTTTAACGTTAACTGGTTTCAAAATAAAGCTTTTATAAATGAAACAAAATTAAATGCAGCCGCATAATAATTTTACGTTAATTTTGAGCAGAACGAATTAATTAAAAGACTTCTCTCCCAAATCCAGTAAGCTAATACATAAAAATACACTTTTAAGGACCCCTAGCACTCTGGTATATGAATATCTAAAATGCATAAATGCTCATAACTACAACACTCGGCTTGGCAGCCTCTAAGCATATCCTATGAACACTTACCCAATTTTGTACAATCGCTGTACGGTCAGTCAAGTCCTTCCGGTTTCCACCGTAGTACACTGAAGCCTTGCACTGAACACTTGCATAGAACGTCCTGGGGCGGATTTATTCCACTGTGGCTTGGGTTGGCACTCAAGGTCCACTGGTCTGCTGTTGTTGGAGCACCTGCTTCCTTGGCAGACGGCTGCTCCTACAGCATCGGGTTGGTTTGGGACATCGCACGTCTGGTGGACAACCACGTTCCTGAAGCGGTAATCTCTGCTTCCTGGAGTCGGCAGTTGTGGGTGCTGCTGGGTGGTGTTTGTACTGTTTTATAACGGCAGTACGGGCATCTGCTTAGTGACTTAGTTTACTTTGTCACTGGCATCTACTTCGTGGTCTTAGTGTTGGGACCACAGACGTCTAATTGGAAGTGGCTTGCATTCTTCTAGGAACTTGGGTTAGTAGTATGGCAGGGGAAAAACGCTTGACGGGAACAGCACCTGTTCATCCCACCACTGCCACCAAGTTGTAACGGCGGACGCTACGACGGCTGAGGGGCTTGTAATGCCCCCAACATCATTGGTTGACACGGAGTTTCAGTTTAAGGTTTTGCGGTGGTTATAACGACTTTTACGATATAAGCACAGTTTTGGGCTACTGTCCCAGCATGGGGAATGAAGCGTCGGTGTCCTAATTTAAGGGGCTTAACCTTAACACTACTGGTAATCACTGCCACCAACGGTTGGAATTAGTAAACTGTTTAAGGGAGGGTAAAATCTAAAAATGGGCTACATATTTATTTTACACTCAAACAATTAATCGGCTAGTAAATGAACTGAAGTTTAAAACTCCTGGTTTTATTTTAACATCAGTAATATGAAAAGAACACTTTAAATTTTATAATTTTACCAGAACAGCTTTTGAATAAAGTATTAAAAGCAACAAGTTTCAATTTACAGTTTAGTAATTCACGTATTCAGACAAAACGACAACTTGTGTTTTGAATAAGGATCAAATTTTCAGGTTAGAAAAAGTAATACTGAGTGCAACCGGAGACACCCGCAAAATTGAACAGTGTCTGCAGGTTACAATTTATCTGACAGTATATTTCAACATCCTAGAAGATCAACCGTCCACAGTTTTGATTCCAAGAACAAAAGTTTTCCAAGAACAAAAGATCAACCTCCCCTAGTTTTTCCTAAGAGTTTATTTAGAATGCAAAAAGCCCTGCAATTTTACATGTTAGTCATGAAGTATGTTTCCTTTGAATCTTCCACAAAGATCAAACCGTCAGTTTAGATTAACATTAAATAAGGTAAACAAGAAAGAGTTTTGGTTTTTAGTATGAGAACCACTATGACGTTATGGGGGTTGGAGACCAGAAATGCTGATGGCGTCACATCCCATAATTTTCTCAAGCTAGAGTTTAAGTTAAGTTTGAACTATGAATTTAGAATTAGGGGGTCCTAAATTAAACTTTCATAAGCTAAACTATAAACATACGAACCACTACCATTTTGCCCGGCATGGCATCCTCGGACGTCACGTCGCCACTCCCGACTGGCGTGACCCTTTTAGCTTTGAGATCTGTGGGCTGTACTGACTGCGGTGTAGAGGGAGGGCAACTGGGGCTTTTTATACTGGAGCAGCGGATTTTGGTTGCTAAAGTGCGGACGCCGAGGAGAGCTGCTGGGGGTCTGATTGGTGGAGGGCCAGGAGAACAATGGAAAAGTCGGTAGAGCAAAGGGTTTTGGTGCAGAGCCGCTTGGAGTGACTGGGGCATGGAAACACAGGCCAAATGGAGTTTAACTCAAGTGAACTTTGGGAAAGGGCCTTTGCAGTAAAATATTGACTGTGGATTGAATATTTACAGAAGTACTTTATGAAATGGCTCTTGTTAAAGCTTAGTAGTTTGGCTTGGGTAATGATTAAAATCACTACTATTAGATTTTACAAGCTTTAACTGTAAACTGCAATGTTACACACCACAACTAGGTTGGGGGGGGGGGCGGAGTTTCTTGCACAGATTGATTTTGGGTTTGCTTTGGTGAACAGATCTTTGCAAGATATAAGTTTAATAGAAGGAAAAGCTAGTGGTAACGTTAGGATGGTCACTGTCCGAGTTTGACGGAGATTTAAAGCAAAAATATGTACACAAAAATTCGTGTTCGTTAGAATGCCGATGTCGAATTGTTTCGGACTAATAGTAGCGTTTCTGGGGGTCAAAGAATATATAAAAAGATTATATAAATTAGCTTAGATAAATGCTATAAAGCATTAATTAAGTTTGATGTTTAACTGCCAGAGCAGAAAGACGGAGTTTAGATCTTAGGTGGACATTTTCTATAACATTCGTGATCAACAATTACAAATAAAAAATATTGTCTAAGTGTCTGTATCCACATTTATTTGAGGTTAAGTACCAATTAAGGAAGCCCCTTTTAATACACAACTAAGCTAGTGTATGTGGGCTTTTTGCCCGAAAAGAAAAACGAAAGTAAATTACAAATGAACATCGAGTTTCAATAATGGCGGCCGGAAATGATGAGCGCTGCGGTTGGTTTTGTGAGATTTTCAAATGTGGATTCTGCATCTTCTAGAAGGAATTTTCAAATTCGGTTTTCCCCAGTCGATAGCTGTTGCGTGTGGCTATTAAATGGTGCAAAGTTTGGCCTTTTTAGTCCATTATTGATGAAACGGCTGAGGGGAGAAGACCGAGGGCTTTTTGCGTTTTTGTGCGCTCACGAAAAAAATTGTTCGTCGGGAAAACAAGGGTTTTCGGCGGCCTGCTATTACACCACGTATGTTTTAACAGTTGTATCTTTCGCCTTATCTTTGTGAAGGCTGTTATTTCTAGTTTCTTTAAAATTAAGTTCATTTAATTTAATTTTTTTTCTTATTCGTTCTAGATCGACCGTCAGCTGATTTTAATCACTTGGTAAATAATTTATTCCTATACATTACAGTTACTCGACCGAGCGAAACGCTACAGAATTAGTTTTGTTATTGCCGCTGGATAATATACAATACCTGTCAATTTTTGTATTGTGTTCTCATGATGCTGTGTTACATCCCTGAGTTTAAAAGTTGTGTGGATCCTGCCAGCTTGGGGACCCAATTGTGCATGCGTGAGCTTGCCACGAAAGCAAACCATCTTTTGTTCTCAAGCGTCCCACCTTGCAGTCGTTCTCTCCTTTGCTTTCGTCCTTTTCCTAAACTGGTTCCCGTTACTTATGTTATTCTTATGCCAACTGGCTACAAGAATAATCGATCACCGCCCATTAGCTTGATCGACCTTTTGTCCTCCGGGCTTCCATTCCTGAGCTTTCGCTCCTGCCCTTCTGTACCCGATGGCGTCTACCGATTGACTGGCTGCTCTGTCCCTTCATGTCATTGCCGTTTGGCTTCAATCATCCTCTCGTCTGGCTGTTCCTTGCCCTCCTGTTGGGTTATCCCACCGATTCCAACGCTTCTTTGGGCTTTTCCCGTTCACTCTCTATTTGGCTGTCAACTTAAGGACCATTTGGCGGAAATTCGTCCTGCACAGTCTGGCCTCACTGCCATTGCCAACCCTATTATTATTGCCAACACTATTACGCCCTTACAGCCACGTTGTACTTCACTCCGTTGGAACTTTCATGTTCCAATATTGCAGAGGTTGCTCTCTGTGTTGGCAGCTCTCAACCCCCATCGACCATCCCGCCGTCGTCGTCACTGTCACCCTTACCACCACATTGTACTCCGCAGAAGCTTTCGTGCTTTTACGAACTCTCAACGTGGATCACCTTTGGACTGCCGTAGCATTCAGTGCCACTGAACCCGAATGCTGACACTGTTGTGTCTTAATGCCGCACACTATTGATGCTTTCGTCCTCTTTCTTGGCATCTCGCTAGAATTGTTCTTCATCCGGGCGCCTACTCGAAGTTTTTCCTCTTTTACGGCTGTCTGTAAACTCATGCCTGATCTCAAACGTCCATGACGCCACGAAACCACTCTGTTCACCACATTGTGCTTTATGAGTGCGTTCGTGTTTTCCTGTCCTACTCTAGCACAGCTCAACTCTCGACGGGCCCTTTGGATGGATTCTGCTACCTCGTCATAGATTTCCGCTGATCCAAGCGGTCGTCAGTCACATCCTCTTCTCACCACCGACTCTGTGGGAGCTTTCGTGCATCTATTTGCACGAAAGCTTTCCATGGCCATCGTAATGTTTTCTTTTGCTAATAGTACGATAGCGCTATTTTCGCCCAGGACAGACAGAGGACAGATACAAAGACGGCCATCCCCATGTAAACCGGAAGAGCTACCATTTTGGAAGAAGACCATCATTTTGGAAGGTCTTGAAGTCACATCCGGCCTGCCATTTTGAATGACGTCACTTCCGGTCTTTAAAGGAACCATAAGTGCCTCCATATTGAAGAGTAGAACCAGAAATGCCACCATTTTCCTGAGATGGCCCCCGGTTTCAGTTTCAATTCCCAAAATTATTTAAAATGTCCATGACTCGGAAATCACTGGTCCAAGAGCAAAACCGATCGAAAGTCGGGCACCCTTTCGACAACCCGACCGGGGGCCTACCCAGCTGATGGCCCACTCAAAACTGGGTACCTCTATTTTTGGGAGTTGGGCCACCCCAATAACTTGGGAACCGTCGGTCCTAGAGCAAAATCGTTCGGGATTTAGCATCTCCGGACTGTGCCCTATGTGTGAACCTCCTCGGAATCTGGGTACCACCATTTTTGGGAGTTGGCCCACTCCAATAACTCAGGAACCGTTGGTCCTAGAGGAAAACTGGGACTTTTCCCGGCTGCATCCTATGCGTGCCTCTCCCTGGAAATCTGGTACCATCATTTTTAGCAAGTTGGCCCACCACCCGTGTTTCGACTTTACTGGCTGTAACTCGGAAACCGCTGGTCCTAGAGCTAAACGGTTCGAAGGTGGACTTTTCCCGGCTCTATCCAGCGCTTTGCCTGCAATACGTACCGAGTGGGTGGCACCGAGTTCATTTTGTAAATAACTGGCCATAAATCGGGAAATGTTGGTTTCAGACCGGAACGGTTCGGAATCCGTCTCCCCTTCGGTTGGGCTACTGCGATGTTCATTTCACTGCTACTGGCTTCCTACTCGCATCATCGGGGGACTGAGGCCCTCCGCCACTTCAAGGCTGCGGTTATCAGAGGGGTGGGATGAGATGGGATGGGATGGGTTGGGATTAGGACAGGGGTCACGATTCATCTTCGAGTTGCGGGTAAAATAGGAGTGATGCTTAATAATGTCTAGGACCGAAATAGGGCCTCCTAAGACGATCGCTAGGAAGGGGGTGTTGAATTCTATAGGTTTCGAAATTGAGGGGTTTGCTCACACGCCCATGCCCTGCAATGACCACATCCTCACATCCTCCGCAGCCTTTACCTCCCCCTGCTTAACCCACTTCGCAGTAACCGGGTCGCATCGCCGCCAGGTGAAGGGAGAAATCGCTTCGGGACGGTACCATCCTCGATCGGGGAAATCACAGCGGTATCGAGTTTCAGACTGCATCTTCAAGTAGCTCGACAGCTCCATCTCTGAAAACTCCGCAGGCTCCGCAGCCTCCTCCCGGCTCAAAATCTTCACCCCAGTCGCCAGGTTTAGCAGATGCGGAATGAGGGAAGTTCCCTCTTCGCCTGTATCTGCAGACTCTTCCTGGATAAAAATCTTCACCTTAGTCACCGGGTCGATCAGCCGCGGAATGAGGGGGATAATCTCTTCGGGATGGTGCCCGCGTGGGTCGGGTGAACCATACCGGTATTGAGTCTCGGAATTCATTTTCGAGTTGCGGTTTAGAACCTAAGTCGTGTATAAGCGGATTTAGCTTTATATATGAAAAGTTTTTCAATCGACCCTGCTCAACAGCTTGAAGCAGTGCGGACCCGCGAGTATAACTTGGTAACCTAGAGCATCATCGGTCCTAGAGTGAAGCGGGTCGGGATTAGGTTTCCTCAAGAATGCCCTACGCTGCCGCTAACTTCATTTTGCGATTAACTGCCCGTAATTCTGGAACCGTCGGTTCTATACCACAATGGGTCGGGATTTGGCTTTGGGTCATTTTGCAATTAACCGGCTGCAACGCGGGACCCGCTAGTCTTAGAGCGCAACGGTTCAGGATTCGGCTTTCCGAGTGTGCCCCATGCCGCCGCCGAGTTCATTTTGCGATTAACCGGCTATGACCGGCCATAACTCGGTCCTAGAGCAAAACGTTTCGGAATCTGGTTCTTCCTTAAACCCCAGACCTCGGTGACTCCATCACAAGGCTGCCGCGAAGTCCATTTTCTCGCTCCATCGCAAGGCTGCTGCCAAGTTCATTTTTTGGTTTCCCTGTATCATCGGGTACCGAGCCGCTCCACCACCTCGAACAGATTAGTATACCCTTTATTAAACTAATACAGTACGGCCAAGCAATATTGCCCGCACAATACCTTGTCGGCCGCTTGTATCCTCCTCGGCTTCCAGACGATTTTCCTACGTCCGAGGTAACTGTAGAGTTCTGCAGGCAGTTTTAAGCCGAACGAATCAAAGTACAAGGTGCACGAACCTCCCTTTAGGTAAGACGCGGTCCAGTAAGTTCCATCCCCGTCTCTGGAGTCTCTGCAAGTTCAGTGCAGCGCATTCGGACGCTCTGGGACGCGCGGAGAGGAGGTCTTTCGAATAAACTCCTCTGAATGTGCGGATCTCCAACGTTTTAGCGTATCCGGCGAGGTCCAAGTTCATTAAGGCTGTGTTCATAGGAAACCCTGTAAATGTTAGGCTAATTATCCGGTTTACATGATGTAGACTGTTTC
>JAHWFP010191767.1:0-22103 GCA_023313725.1 Lithobius niger | reverse complement strand
AGTGGAAACTTGGCTAACTCAATTAAACTTGGACCAAAATTTGGATGCACCACTCTATTGTTTATTGATTTCCGTCCAGTTTTACTTGCATTCAGTGGGGTTTATGCCGGCTGTTGTGGATTTTGGTCTAACGTCATTTTCAACCTTAGGTTTATCGCTCGGATTTTCAGCATTTCCACACAATCACCGATGGCGACGTATTTGAACTGTATTTTCGTACATTTGTAAGTTATTGCAATGGGGAATGAGGGGGCCCGGATTTGGAAGTGTCGCTTAGCCCATACCAGGTTTACCAGCATTTAACGGGGTTTGCAAGTTATCGCGCACCTGTTACTATTGTTATATTTGCACTCAGTCCTGGCTAACTTGAGTTTATCGGACTTTTACTTTATATTCCGTTAAGGTTTAGAGGTATTTCTGCTAAGGACTGGCAAACTAGTTTTTAACAAGAATACAGTGTCATCAAATACAGAACATTGTTAAAATATCGGTACTGTTTTAATAGGGAATAAGGCGCTAAAATTATAACAATTCTTCATTTAGTCCTTGTGTTATAGGGCTCAAAGCCTTGTAACAATCAGTTTCAAGACCAACAATGGTAAAAGGCAACTTTGCATTCATTTGATTCTACAACCAGCGTTTGTTTATATCTGCCTTTAAACTTGGATAGCATGCTAAATTAAAATTGTTATTGTTTAAAAATCGGATGTTGGCAACACATCGCCACCATACCAGATAACGTATCACTCATACGTACCGGGAAAAACCGAGTACTAAGCTTGGTACCAGCACCTGCTGAAAAATTTCTGGTACCACCCAACACACTATTGCTAAGTACCGTATAATTTCATTAACTTTGTATTTTCTTAGAATTTTTGCGGGGGGTTTGTTATTACTCGCCTTTACTGTAAGGTTTACCTCAACCTTCCTTGTTAAAACCTAAATTTCTATGCTTAATTTCTCTGCTGTCTTTCAGTATTTCCACTCAAATTATACAAGCTTTATTGGACATGGTGAACTTGTGTACGAACTTTTAATAATTTCTGATTTGGCACATCAGAGACTGGACTTGAGCTGGAATAGTGATTTTCATTTTTGGCCTCTTCTTGTTGTTCTTGGCAAGACACATTTCTGCTATGCTTTCTACAGGTCAAACTATTTGTCCTATAAAGCTGGTTCTTAGGTCATTTACGGGTATTGCTCTGTAGATGTGCCCTTTCTAAAAGGCCTTTTCTAATTGGTCAAGTGGTTCAAGGGTTAGGGAGAAATATACTTTTATTGGGGGTTGCACCCACGGCTATGCGTCCACTCTAAAAAGTAATTTTGAGATAATCAAATAACCTCAGTTACATAACGGACCATGCACATGCGCACTGTACACCACTGCACGTAAATTGCATATTACTACATGTGGTGCCATGTGCACCACAGGGTCTCTCTTTGGACGTTCAACTATACAGCTTGCATCCGCATATCGTTTTCTGACTTCCACTGTGCACAAGTGACCAGTAATTGACACCCTGCTATGTACCCTACTTGCTATGTACCCTACTTTGTGTATCTACTGAGTACTACGAACTATGCACTATGCACTATTTGATGTTCTCCACTATGTACAAGCAAACTGGTAGTCACAATGTCGCACAATGTGACCGATTTACTCAGTACCATGCACCATTTGTTGTTCTCCACCGTGTACAAGATACCGGTACTGCATTGTGCACTAGCAATTGGTACTCTGCTGTGCACACCGTGTGTACTCTGTGTGTACTTGTCACTCTTCTGCACACACCTAATCGTCTTGCCTGGTACAGACTATTACTGTGAACACTCTGGTATTTCACTGTAGGACAACTATGAGAGGGCAGTGGGGCAGAGAGAGACATGGGACACTACAGTGTGCCTTTCGTAGACCTGACAAACTTCGCTATTGCGCGGAGGTGACCAATATCTTTTGTGGAGAGAGCACAGAGGAGTTCTCCAGGGTCTTGAGTCCATCGGGTGATTATGCTCCGGTCATGTTGATGTAAGATGCAATGCAGCAACAGATGGGATACATTGCAGATGTCTCCACACGTGCAGGATGCATGCAAACTCCAGATTAGTCACAGCCTGTGGACCGGTAACCGTGAGTAGTCAGTTCTCAGTCTGGATAAGATTTTTGCCATCCAGAATGGTAAGGCATTGAGGACAGTATACTGGATGAATGTGGAACAGACCACGACTCGTTTGGGATACAGCCCATTCTTTGTTCTATACACGCAGAGTCCGAGCCTAGAAAGTCCGTTTTCACGAGAAAACAGATCTTGTCAGCTTCACCTCACTGGTTAAGATCATCACTGCATCTTTTGCAAGTGAGTCTGCGTGCTCATTACCATGGACTCCACTGTGTCCTTTTACCCATCGCAAAGTGAGAAAAGAGCACTGAGTAGCAGCCCATAGCTTCCAACATATGGAAAACATAAGGGGATCAGTGACTCTTAGTGGCAATATTGAACCTTTAATGGACGATACACTAGACTTTGAGTCTGTGACTAACGTGAACTCGGAGAGGTGAAGATCCATGGCTACTTCCCCGCAACTCCTAGACTGTCGCGCTCATTGTTACTGAGCAGTAAATAGTCTGATAGAATCCGCGCAACTGGATTACGTTTCTTTCCCTCTGCTTACATTGCGTAAACATAGCATTACCAGTAGCTCTTCAGTCCTTAAGTGAAGCGGTGGCTCACCAGCTTCTGTCCAGAGGGCAGTTACAGGAGTTGTTATGAAGCAGGCTGTCACGATCCGCAAACAGGCATTGAGGTGCCGGTGTACTGTCGCCAAGAATGGTAGGTGATAGCTTACAAACGCTCGCACTTGAGTTCGATAGACTGACAGCAACATGCTGTGGGGCACATTCTTGTAATGCATTAAGGATCTAAGAATTGGGATTCGGCATTCAACTTTTTCTCTTAGGGTCGTGACGTGATTGGTCCATGCGAGACCACCGTCATGCCATACCCCAAGACACTTTACCTTAAGGACCGGTTTGATGACAGTATTGCCTACTTGCTCACAGACTGACTCACTACGAACAGGGTTTGAAAGCGAGAAAACCATGACCTCTGTCTTTCCAGGAGCGAGGGAGAGCCCTCTAACAGAAAGGCTACACATGATCCTGTCATCCTGGGGTAACCCGCAGTTAGTGGTTTCGTGGGTCGATCAGAACCCATTGACTTTAGAGACTAACACTCTGCTCTTCAGGAGAACCAGAATTACCTGAGAAATTCGTCGCCCACGCCATCTAAATCACAGGGGCTTGGCACAAAATAGCAGCGGCCAGGAAATAAACAACTTCGCGAGCGTCACTACCAACAATATATAATAGTAACAATAATAAGAAGGGCACCAATTTTTCCAAGGACAAAAACTTCGCTTTTCACTACAAACAAACACTGCTCACGTACTATAAGTGCGATCATCTTCCCATTAGGCTTAATTTTAACTGTACACTTGCTTTGTTCCAGCAACACAACAAACGCACCACTTAACGTCCAACAAAAGCACGTTTTTATACTTTAAATATAAAAAAGTGACCGTATTTCGCTAAACCAGTATTTGATGGATAGAAAAATATCACTACATTCGCCGATACAACCGGCCTTTTCTTTGTGAGTTTACACGCGAATTATAAAAAGTATTACCTTTTTGGAAACTACAAACCTCCTTTTACCAAACCGATACATTTATTTTTTAATTGTCGTAATAATTTAGCTGTGCGACAGCGGAAAAGCCATCAGCGACGCAAAACAACCATTACACCTCCAATGCCACCGCCAGGAAAGATTAAGTAGGTAATGCCGCTATTTCTCTCACAACGGTAAATATTTTTGACCAAAGATGTACCTGCTTTCAACGATTTACCGCCAGAAGGTGCTGTCGTGAAGTAACGGGAAGCGCAAAGCATCATGGGGATCAAAACTATTTAGCGTCACTAAAACAAATTGATCACGATAAGAATACAAAATTAATCGGCTTAAAATATATCGTAATTCAGATTAGGACATTAAAATAATTTTAAGAAAGATCATAACTGGCTGATCAAGTTTTATTTTTAAAAACCAACATTCAATTTTAAAATGGTTTGTTGTTACGAGTGGAGCTAATTATCACATACGGTTTTGTGTTCGGAGAACGTTCGAGTAGCGTCCTCATCGGCCGTTCAGGCTGAAGCGTCTTCCGTGGTTTACGCTTAGTGTAACGAACTGTATACAGTTTGAATCGAACACAGAATAGGTTCTTCAACTTCGGATGTTGCCCACGCACGAGTATTTCGTCTGTTTCCGCAGGTATGGTCGCTATTATCATGGTTACCATGGCAACGATGCCGCCATGTTTTATTTCAAGTTTTGCCTCCTATCCGGACCAGACAACTGCTGCCTTCTGGAGCCGTTGGTGGAAGCACGTCTTTTTTTACCCCCTGTATTCAGAAAAGAGTTACTACCTACTTAGTCCATGGCTATACAATCCCAGAATGCATAGCGCCAATGCGATACGCACTTCTGACTAAACTTCCCTCACATTGGTCATATTTAAATTAACTCTCATGTCAAAACAAATTCTACAATAAAGCAGTAATACATAAAAATAAATAACGTGTTAAACCAGATAGATAATCCTTTTTTGTTAATTAGATGGCATTGCCAGCCATTCAACCAATCGATAGAATGTTTAGATAAACGTCCGTACGCAGTGGCGCCATGCATTCTGGGATTGCGTAACGATGGCGGTAATGTTCAGGAAGCAATGGTTGTTTTGTGTCGTCGGTGGCTTTTTCGCTATCGCACAGCTAAATTATTACGACAATTTAAAAATAAATGCATCAGTTTGGTAGAAGGAGGTTTGTAGTTTCCAAAAAGGTAATACTTTTTATGATTCGCATGTAAACTCACAAAGAAAAGGCCGGTTGTATCGGCGAATGCAGTAATATTTTTCTATCCATCAAATACTGGTTTAGCGAAATACGGTCACTCTTTTATATTTAAAGTATAAAAACGTGCTTTTGTTGGGCGTTAAATGGGGTGTTTGTTGTGTTGCTGGAACAAAGCAAGAGTACAGTTAAAAATTAGCCCTATGAGAAGATGATCGGACATGAGCAGTGTTCGTTTGTAGTGAAAAGCGCAATTTTTGTCCTTGGAAAAATTGGTGCCCTTATTATTATTGTTACTATATAATATTGTTGGTAGTGACGCACGCAGTTTTTTTTTTCTGGCCGCTCCTATTTTGTGCCAAGCCCCTGTGACCTGAATCAAAGATGCTTGAACCCACTTCATGCAGACTATGTCATATGCCACGCAAATATCGAGGAACACTGCGACAACAACCAGTCCATGAGCCCATGCTTCATGAGTAGTTAACAGAAAGAACAGAATGGCATCCTTGGCACTGCACCCTGCTCTATATCCGAAATGAACATCTGAGAGGCGGTTGCATTGCTCTAGAAACAAGGTTAGCCTGAGGAACAACATGCACTCGTACACCTTACGGACACATGAAGGCAAAGCGATTGGCCTGTAAGTCCTGTAAGCCTGTGACTCCTTAAGTCTGACCGCTGACTCCCGCGCTTATGCACAGGGACAAGAATAGTGAACATCCACACCGGTGGTACTTGACCACCATCGAATAGCTACTAGAAATAATCAAGGAGGTCATTCTGGCCTTGCTCGGTTAGTGCCTGAAGACAAGAATACGAGACACCGTCCATCCCATTAGCGCTCTTTGTCTTACATCTTGAGAGAGCCAGAAGCAGCTCACTGATCCGGAATGGAGTGTTTGTTTCTAAATTAATACTTGAATGAACCAGCGCACAAGGTGGACACGCACAGCTTGTAAACGAGTAGACGCTTGCAAAGCGTGCTTAAATACATCAGCAAGCGCTTCACCGTTGTGGTCTTGATCATATGCTCACACAGTATTATATCTACGGAGCGCACACCAGGGAAGAAAAACGGAGCTTGAGATCGCAACTGTTTTAGACCAGTTGCGATCTCGAGCTCCGTTCCCCATCCCGCCACCCATTCAGTTTTCCTAACACAGAAACCTTTTTGTGCTTTGAACAGTTCTTCATCCATCAAGAAAACAAAACGGTTATTTTCAAGCATGGAAAAACCATCTTCATCACCTACATTCTGTTCCATTACATCTACGGATCCTATTCACCATCATCAGGAAATTTGAACAAATCTTTCATAACTAAACCAGACAATACCTCACTAAGCAAACAAAAAGCAAAATAGTGGACAAGGCTTTTTGTTTTTGTAATTCGCCCGGAAGCTATTCGTGTTCTAACAACAATAATTGTTAATGATATCACTGCTAATGTATTGTTGTGAAAGCATTCCATCGAATGTCAGAACTGACTAAACAAAGACTGAACGTATACGAAAAATGATTCTTAACTTTTAGCATCTGCTATTGCATTGCAGTCAGACCGAGAATGGTAAATTCGTAGGATATCGGCTGCTTTCTTGAAGAGCAGTACAGCAATGGTTCGGCCTTGCGGGCCTCGATGTTCCTATTCTGCTATTATTACCCAGAGAAGGCTCCGTTAATGGTTGTTGGTTGTTGGCATACAAGGTATGCTGTATTATTAGCCAGACCGAGAGTTTTCAGGTAAAGTTAAAGACAGAAAGCCAAAGGCTTAACAAGAGTTAAATAATGTATCAACGGATGGTGATGATTAGCTGGTTGACACAGTGGAATAGCTTATGTTAGGGACGAGACTGAGTCACAAGTTACCTTTACGTCATTTTTGGTCCAGGTTTAATGATTTTTCGGTGTTGATTGCTCGCCTGCCAATTAGTACAGCTTAAAGAAGGTACGGTAGTGAATTGTGAATAAATGTCCCTAAATAAATAAGCTAAATGGGGGAAGAAAAGATTCTAATGAAGTTGGCCGAAAATGGTTCACATGTGGAATGCTTGGGGTTGATGATTGGAATGCCAGAAATTGCTTCACTTAGTTACTACCCCTTAGTTGGTCGTTTAGGGCAGGTAACAATTGGCATGAGCATATGGGATACATCAAGTATTGTTACATGAATAGAAACATAAAATACATCAGATTTAGACAATCAGTTGTAGTAACAGACATTATTAAAGGCCAAAGATTATAATATGGTTCTTGTTGGGAAAGGGAGGACGGAGTAGTTCCAGCCGAGTGTCGCCAGGAGACGGCGCCGCAGGCAGAAGGAGTACCGGAACCTCACCGACGCACGGGGACCAATGACCAAAGGGCGGGAGCCTCTCTTGGCAGCTCCAACCGACGTGCCGATGCGAAGCCCCGGAACCAATCATGCTGCATGCGACGAACCCTGTCGATACAATAAATACAGATGCAAACCTATTTACATTGCCTTTTGGACTTTTAGCCTTTTGGCAGTCTGACATATAAAATCCAAAAGGCAACGTAAATAGGTTTGCATATGTATTTATTTCAGGAAGAGGATGAATTTAAATTTGAATTTATTTCGGGGAGCCCGGACCCACAGTCATATACTCCCCACAACATACAACATCAGTTCTTACAGATTCTGCAACACACAACATCAGATTTCACTGATTTCACAGAGCTTCAAGGGCCTACTCCAACATTCTGCATGCACGCACAGAACCTATACTAGTACAGTACACAAAACCAACTCCATTACTGATATACACACTAAAACCAACTGAAAGCCACTGAACCAGGGCAGAGTGCCCAGAGTCAGACTGGAATGCCAGTTGCTCTTACAAATCGCACTATCGCGTGGAGTCTGCGTACTCTGCCAAGGTGTCTGTTCACAAAGAGCAGAGAACGGACTTGTGGATCCATCTTAATGGACTCGATAATGGCGTTCTGTTAAGACTAAAGACCCTTGCAGGTCAGAAGAAGATGCTCCAGGGTATTATCAGCGTCACAACAGAGACATCGTGGGGACACAGACCAGCCCAGTCGGAACTGATGAGCCAATAACAGGGAGTGACATGGCCGGAAACGGGATAGAATCTTACTACTCTTCGCCGGTAATTTTTCCAACAAGGAGCTGGTGTTGCAGCTTGGTTGCAGAGCAAAAGTGTGCGGCCAGTGGTTGCCACTTGCCACTCCTGTTCCCACTGAGTGTGGAATCATTTACTGAGACCAGCGCGTACAAACCGCAGGAAGACAACAGGCACAACAACATGGGTATTTGACCCTGTAGAGGCAAGACCACACCTTCTGCTTGCACGTGCCCTTCAACCCCAGCGTGGCCTTTTACCCACATTAAGCGCACCAAATCCTGGGAGGATGCAGCAAGAAGCTTACTTCTAATTTCATAAAGAACAGGATCACTCAGATCACTTGCCGTGATGGCTTTGCACAAATAGAGCAGATCTCGAATTCATAAAAAAGAGGAGACCCAAGTCTAGCACTACATCCAGTGCAGCATAAAGACCACACAACTCGCAGATAACTCTCGAGAACACCGCATCAAGCCTCCAACAGCAGAACACTTTGAGTGCCGGAATCGCAACTCCCATCCCACCTGTAGAGCTCCTTTGATAGAACGAGGCATCACAAAACACTTGCACCCGACTGGAGAGACCCAAAGACCGTCTGGAGTTCTGGGCACCAGGTCAAAGGGCAAAAGGCAGAGGTACGAGCACCCGCAGAGGGACAACACGTGACACTCTCTGCAGCAAAGCTGCACCATGCCTTAGATGCCCCAGGGAGGCAAGCAGTTGTGGCTGAATACTTAAATAGTCTCTCAGCACACACCCAACTGGATCATTTTCACCCCTTCCGATATTACGGACACACAGGGCACACAGAAACTCCGCCGCACAACAATGGAGTGGGGGCTCATAGCACTCCACCCATAGTGCACACACCGGGGTGGAAACAAGACAACCAGTAATGATACGAAGGCAATAGTTCACTGCCACCTGAAACGCCTTGATATGCCTCTTCTCATGACACAAGAATGGCAGGTGATAATCTAGGGTTGATCTAATAAACGACTTCTAGACTGCCACCAGAGAGCCACGCTTCACACCCTCAACTCTAGTGAGGAGTCGCTTGAGAATAGCCATCCTGGTTCTTACCTTCTCCTTCAGATGAGTAGTATGTCTGTCCCAGGCCAGGTGTTCATCCAAATGGATACCCAGGTACTTAACCGTAGTGCTCTGCTTGACCAACACACCATTCACTGTGATAGACAAGGGTACGCAATCGCATGGCCGAGTCCTAGACTTACTGAAGATTACTATCTCAGTCTTGGACGGGGCCAACTGCAGGCCGCTCTTCGTAGGAGGGTTGAAACCCGCTCAACAGTCTGTTGTGCACAGTGGCAGCTGATGGATGAATCACTACTAGCAAACCATAGCGCAACATTGTCCGCATAGCATACAAGGTTGAGTGATTTCCCCAATTTCAACCAGTACATCATTTATAGCAACTGCAAAAAGCAGAGGGCTAAGACAACTCCCCTGTTGCAGTCCACGGTCTGAGCTCGATTCTACAGACCAGAATCCACTTGCACGCATCACAAATTTCCGCTCACCTAAAAGGGCACAAATGTCGTGTGTGAGACATCGGCTAACACCCATGTTTACCAGGCTACTCCTCACCCAGCTGATTTCAACAGTGTCATATGCCGCTTTTATAAACGCTTTTATAAACAGCAACAACTGTGCAACCATGGGCCCACGCTTCATAGATGCTTGACAAGAGGTACATACATGACAGCATCCTGTGCATTCCTCCCTGGCCTGTAACAAAACTAAGTGGGTGCAAGGCAAGCATGATACTCCAGATACCATTCGAGTCGCCAAAGGATGGGGCGGAACAGCAACAATAGAAGCTATGTTAAAATGTTACAATGCTACAACATATAAAAATGGCGCAAAAATGAGGCGAGGTGCACAAGATCAAATTAAAGTTCACTCTAACAAGATATTAGCTAGGGCGAGAGGAAAGTAACATCGAGTTACCATTGTTAGTCAAAGAAAGGTTAATTTGTTGTTGAGAACCAAAAGCCTTTTGCTAAGTCTTAAGGCCTCAAAATTTGATATTCGACACGATCAAATAACTTATTTCAGTGCGAGCTTCAGAAGTCCAGTTGAATTGTTTTCGAATGGTTTCCAATGTCAATCACAGTTCTCCGAAATGAAACAATGATGCAACAAAGAAGCGTAAAAATGCAAACAGTAGGAAGCAGAACTCCACCATTCGTTTTATGACAATCAGTCGCCAGAAGAACAAATTAATGACGGAGGAAATGAAGAAGAAAATATGCCACATTGAAAAAGAAAAATAAGCCACTGATGACAGCTAGTACTTGATATCCAAACAAACACCATATAAATCAAAACAATTTATTGTTGTTCTCCTGCAAAAGTAGTAAATGACTTTCCTGCCAAACTAAGATCAACAGAATCGAGCTGACACACTTGACACTCTTGACACACACTAGTGTTTTGCCATCAAATAACAGACATAGGACAATGCCAGGACGGAGCATGGACATAAATATGTATTTTTAATACTCCCTTTTAAAAAAAATTAGATGAAAATGGTAAACAAATGATAAACCAGAAAGTACCAATGAAAACAAAAAGAAGCAAAAAAAAGCCAACAAATCAACTAAACAAATGAAACTATTATCCTCATTAAATCACCGCTATAAATACGCAAATAAAAAACCGATGAGAGTTCATTCGATAAAAACGAACTATAATTTGAATTCCAATTCCAGGGAACAATGAATTGTCATCACAAAGAAAGAGCCTGCACGTTTCGCACATTAGAAATAGTAAACACACAGCTACTCTCACAAAGCAGAATTTAAACATAAACCAACAACTACAGGCAAAGCAAATACCCCAAAATACAAAATACCTGTTTAACACGTAAGAATTGGACATACCAACCGCCAAGCAAATGCACACGTCAATAATCAAACAAACAAAACGATTGAGTACTTCATAAAATAAAAACCACACACACACACAATGTGCACATGCACGCACACACACACCAACGCGTAAATATGACACATTTCAAACACAACGTTTGTTCAGTTAATTCTCATAATACGCTTATTGTATTTTGTGGACAGTCGTACCTGAATCCTAAGACACTGGCCAGAATAGAAAGTAAATCCACAAAATACCCTCGAAACGCAAATGAACCATTAGCGTAGTTAATAATTTCCATCAAGGGAGGATTCTGGGAACAGAAAAACAAGTTAGTATAATGACACCTGGTAGCAGCGTAGCTTGCACATAGACTTCGTAAAAAATTTGCCCAAAATAATCAGCACTTTACAGTGCATATATCAATGGATCGGTCTGCAAATCATCTCTTTTTTTCTGTCATGTTAATGCCATGGGGTGGAAGGATTGGTAGACTTAACTGCAACTAAAATTCGCGACAGGTAAACTTGAGAAACAATCAAAGTGTTAAAGAATCGAAGTGAGCAGAAAATAATGTGTGGTAATAAGAAATGAAACACGAAGGAGTGAACATTGGGAACCTTGTGGCCATTCATGCTATTGCAGGAATTTTCGTCATTATATACTTAGCATTACCCATTGTTCGCTCCATTGTGGTTTTTTTCGTTTAATCATCGTGTGTATCCATCTATTAGCTCTCACCTGGTCTAATTTTGTACGATGAACATTAATACCACACAGTGCTACTAAATTCACCGGTCTTGTACACAAACATCATTCCTAGGTATTTCTGTTTTTATGCGCTCTAAACATGCTTTCACGCTGCAGCTTGTAGCACTGCCGACATGAGCCTACAGTTGCCCTGTTGGAGTTGATGAATAAGTGCCGTGTTGGGCTATATGGACCAGAACTGCGCAGGGAATCTTTCAAAACTCTTGTATCAGACTTCTTGCCCAGGTTTGTATCTAGTCTGTAGTTATGATCTTTAGCATGTTTAGCAAGTCAGCTGTTAAGCTCGTCAGGCTTGCTAAGCTTGGCTTAACCGTGTCAGTATGGCTGAGCGGTTGGACTCCAGCCTTTGGTCTCAAAGGTAGTGGATTCAAATCCCGCTCAGGCAGTCTGACATTTAAGTCCTAAAGGCAACGTAAATAGGTATGCATCTGTATTTATTAATCACTTGTGGAGCCCAGTTGGTTTTCCGTCCTGTTTATAATCTTGGGTAGAATATGCAAATAGGAAGCTTCAATCCTGGTAGGGCAATTGGTATAGAGTTTGCCTAATAAAATGAACACTCTAGGTCTGATTCATAATCGAGGTAGATGTTTTTTTGTATTTGATGCTTAAGTTAGTAATGATGCCTTTTCAGAGGGACAATATTGTTAATACTGTCTGGCTGCTCCATTTATCTTTATGCAAAAAGTTATTGTTTAGGTTACGTGGATCCATGATCCACATATGCTGGAGAAGTTAGTCAGTTAAAATATTATTAACTGTCTATGCAAAATATCAATATTGTGAAATTTGGCCTGAAAAACAAATCGGTTTAAACATCTACAAGTGCTGAATGAGGCAGGTATTTTCCATTACTATTACATAAACACCATCGTTGTATTAGGATACCTCACACACATTTTTCCCAAACACATGGACAGTATGGTCATGAACTTTTCAGCTGATCACGGTATTGTATTTTGTCCTTATTAAATCTGTGACGAAATTTAAGCCTTGATCATTGAGATGTTGATGGGGTGAAATAAAAATAGAAAACATCACAATTTCGTCATATGTGTGAAGATGATGTTTGTGTCTGTCGCATTAAACATGACGTGTTAAAAGCAAGAAAATCTCACCATAAAAAGTGTTTGGATTAACTTACGTGATATGTTGCTACAATAAGTTCATGTAGTTGCCACTTCTGTTTTTCGACTGTCACCGTTGTTTTACCAGCTTTTTCAGTAGGCCTACTAACTTTCGGCTGGCAAGTTTCCTTCGTTTTGATTAATTTGGCACATTCAGGATGCTCACATTTGTATAGACTGTTGTTGCAGGTGGCACACGTACAAAACTGGAAAATAGAAAGTTGGAAAGTTCCAAAATAGAAAGCTACAAAGTTAAAACGGTTTTATATGTTATCCTTTCATTCCTGTCGTCATTATTATCCTTAGCCATTTGCATCTTAACCGTGAACTAGAGGCAAAGTAGGAACGAGCAGTCTGTGGCAAAATCCACCTACGTTAGTTAGAGCAGAGAGTTAAATAAATACAGATGCAAACCTATTTATGTTGCCTTTTGGACTTAAATGTCAGACTGCCTGAGCGGGGAATCGTGTTAAATGCATGTGTTAAATGAACGTTTTCTTTTGGCCTTGTTAGTATGGCTCAGCGGTTGGACTTTGGTTTCAAACGTCGTTGGTTCGATTCTTCGTTCAGGCAGTTTGACAAAGTGCAAAAGGCAACGTAAATAGGTTTTCAACTGTATTATTTAACTCTTGTTGAGCCATCGGCTTTCCTTTCTGTTTAGTGGAGAGTGTTGGTGATGCGAACAATGTGATGCTTACTTTGCTGCTATAGCATTCCTTCATTGTAAATACATTTATGGTTTACATAGAGTTAATTGTTAGGGTTTTACAGGAATTATTTCTTTCTTTCAGAAAGCTGATGTCCTGGAAATGGGCTGTTCTGGTTTGGCCTTTTAAAAAAGACCGTTTTGAAGAGAGGTGGGGGAGAGTGAGGAATGGGAACCAAACTGTAACATATGTCTTACTCCATTCGTTACTTTGCTTTAATCAGAATTACTTGAATCTTCATCACTTAATCCATTTACTCAAAGGGTTCAAAGGGTTTTATCGACCGTTAAACGCTTCATAATCATTTATTATTTATTTTATTTATTTTCAAGAACGGTAGCCTTCCACAGGCCATCTGCCCTACAAATCAACCACAAATCAAACCAATCGTAATCATTTACTTGAATCCTAACAACAATCAAATCCAACAGTCCAACAGCCTCACACATTTTATCTTACTCTTTAATTGCGATGTTTATGTAATTCTTCCATTTTGTGACCAGCTCTTCAAACTTCTTTTAACTTGAAGCATATGATTGTTGGCAGCAACAATGTCGTGTAACAATGTGTCCATGAGTGCAGCCATTAAGGGTGTCGATGCGATAACGGTCGTACTGTGTTTTTGCCAGGGGCTGCACGCCAGATGTTAGATTCACGCGCTTGTTGACTCCAAGGTCCAACGATCCTATTACCTTCAGTAATTACTGAATGTAATAGGATCGAAGGACCATGCGCCAACAAAGGAGAGTACGGTTCGCCATACTTTAGGCAAAAGCAGATGACCAGTGCATACAACATGTGAACTGTTGTAGTAATTTGTTCGTTTCGCACAAATGAAAGGAGATGATGACTTATATTCAACATAACAAATCAAATACATAAACAATAAATAAATCAAATAAATCCAAAACTTAATGATTTAAATTAACAATTTATTTTACGTGTATTTAACAGGGTTGGGCGTTTTCAGACGATGGCTACAGCGTATAATAGAAATTTTCACTTACATTTCACCCTAATTATTGATGAATCCGTTCAGTACTAAAGCTAAACATAATGTACTAAAACTAAACACTATGTAATAAATAGGCCTTGTGGCCTATTTGTTATTATTAATCATTATTTACTACCGTGAATGATGAGTAATTGGGAAAAGACATATTTATTAAACAAGCATCAGCTTAAATACTTTTTACAATGTGCATGTGATCAAAAAATGTGCATGTGATCAACTTGATCACATGCTTACAGCAAGTTGACTATTATGTTACGAGTGTTTACAAACTCACGCATCCGTGGTGTATGCAGCAGAGTTATCAAAAGGCAAATGGATCACAAGACAGATCCATTCATTTTTCAAGGAGGGGCATTGTGGCCACATATACCACAATACCCCTCCTTAAGAAATAAATGGAACTGTCGTGTGATCCATCCGTCTTTTGATAACTCTTCTGCATTATTGTTGCCATCAATTTGATTAGATTTTCAAGATGTCCTATTGATTTGTAAATTGGATGACATCTACTTCCTGTTTTGGTTGATGACATCTGAGTTTTGACATCCTCTTGTTATTTTTTAGTTGATTGTATTATCTGCTGATTGTATTATAGTTGAATGTTAGGCTGGAACGTGTACGCCTGTGAGACATGCCCCCGAAGTACATTATTGAGGAGAGGATTGAACGAGTTCTGCTTTATGGCATGGAGGGAGTCAACTTCCAAACCATTGCAGCAGTTATTGACCAATTTCACGCCCGCCATCCAGACATAGATAAGCCATGTTACAGCACAGTTAATAATTTTTTGCGGAAATTTAAGGAAACAGGGTTTGTGGCAGACGACTGGGAAGCATGCAGTCTTCCACGTTCGGCTACAGATGAAGAGAGTACGCTTGCCGTAATTGAGTCTATCGAAGCAACCCCTCGAACATCACAATTAGACCTTGCTCAGCATTTTAATACCAACCAAACAGTCATCCATAGAAGCCTTAAGGGTACTATGGATACACACCCGCCACTCCACAACACCTTCATGAGGAGGACTATGACAGAAGACTTACAATTCGCACAATGAGCTGTTGAAACCATTGATGGTGATGCCACATTTCTACGCCGTCTGGCAATGACTGACGAGGCCACACGTATTACCTAACAAACAGAACACGCGTGAATACAGCATCACAAACCCACATTACACAATTGGACGGTGTTATGCAACAAGGAACCAACCCACACTTTACTCATTTTCTGTAAAATGAGTTTAAAAACAAGTTACATTAATAAATTCCCAGCAATCTGTCTGTTATTTTTAAAGCCTTGTATCATAAAATACAGTTTCTGTGTATCTAGCAACAAAAAAATTGTCACAAATATTTTTTAAATTTCAACCGTTAATGATAAAAAATGTGGCTTGGTTCCATGTTGCAAAAATCAAACTTTGAGGTCACGAATTGACCAACAAAGAACCATACGTAGAAAAAACATTTATTTATTAATGATGGTTGCATTAACTATCCGAAACCAATAACCAAGAGAATCTTATTCAAATGGATCATCTTCTAGCCCAATCTGGATTCCCATTGAATCCAACAATTTCATCAACAATGTCGGAATACTTCGTCAAGCCATTCTAAAAGCTATTTGCATATGTATTGTTCGAAAGAAATTTATGCCCTGAAACCTATGCCCTGGCAGATGACCAGGAGTGGTTAACGCTCGTTAAACCCTTTACCCTTTTTTTTATGCCCTGAAACCAAAATCTTAAGTGTTTTGTCTTTAAGAACGGATGAGAGTCTAGAATTCTTTCATAATCAAGGTGATTTTGATGTTGCAGTTCTTACCGCCGTAAGAATCAGATCAAAAGATTAAGGTTTTTGCGTACATGATTTTCTGCATATTTTTTAAAATCAAGAGCCAGCTTCTTGGGCACCCATGCCGGCAGTGCCCTCAACCCAAAAGTAACAATAACCCTTTTGTGTTTCCCTTTAGTACACCACTGTTACACACCTACAGCTGGTATTTATAGAATACTATGCTCGTGTGTAACGTAAGGAGTCATAATATTTTTTTTTGAAGATCAAATGTAAGAGTTTCTACGCTCTCACATTCTGCAGCAATTTTCATATTACTGTATTTTTTAGTAGTTTCTGAGCTGCTTCTGACAAGTTAAGGTGTCTTTATGCCCATTTTCTACCTTAGTTTTTCATTGGATCAGATAGCAGATCGTCCTTAACAGCTTGCCACCACAAACATTACATGTGTCCTTTTATTAATCTCTTGAATTTTAAATTAATTCCGAATAAAAAGACATTTTTGTTGGTGGAAAGAATAACACAGTGTACTGTGTTTTGTTCTTTATACAGTTCGTGTATTTTCTTAAGCGTAAGGCTACTGTCCAAAGATTTACTATCACTATCTTTCCTACAATAATATATTTAGGAAATGTATTGATATCATTGACTATTATCTTTATGGTTTTAGGATTAAATGGAGCCCGTGCAGTAAGGCTGTAGGCCTCAGAACTATAACTTGCCACCATGTGCTTACTTGACACCATTCTTGACTTGGTTCTGTAATTACGCAATTTCCTGGAGAGTCACATAGAATTTCGCAATAGGAAACCAAACCACAAGCTTGTGTGGCATGGTTCTGTATTGCAAAATTCTGTGGCTTGGATCTGTGTTGCAAAATCTGAAGTCACCACTTTTGAGATGTTAGTTGGTTCCAACCCCGCCAGATGGCAGCACGTCTTAGATGGGGGTTGGATATTTTTTGCTTTATTCAAAGTGATAGTTTTGGCATTAGAAACGAGTGCTCGCTGCAATTTTATGGAAATGTGGGTTGGTTCCTTGTTGCATAACACCGTCCAATTGAGGGACACAGCCAGCATAATGCCAGCACGAATGTGTGGTGCGGATTTGTGGGTTCACGGTTGATAGGACCATTCTTCATTGATGGACCACTAAACGCTGAACGATATTTATAGTTGCTCCCAGACGAGATTCAACCATCCATTGAGGAGGAAGGGCCACTTGTCCATTTTAATACGGTATGGTATCAGCACGATGGGGCTCCTCCCCACTTTGGACGTCATGTACGGGAGTGGTTGGATCAGACCTTTGGTGGTAGGTAGATTGGGAGGGGAGGAGCAGTAGAAGTCCTAATGTAACCCCTTATGAATTCTTCCTATGTGGCTATGTGAGGAACAGGCTAGGCGCAGCACTACATCACCTGGAGACCGTTTAGAAGCTAAAGCAATGTATTGTTGAGATCTGTCTAACAATTAAACGGATATGATTGAGAGAGTTTGGCAAAATCTTGGTCAAAGCCTTCGTCGTTGCATTGCAGCACAAGGCGGACACTTCGAAAATGTAGTGTTGAATAAGGTGGATGTGGCTTACTTTCATTGCGAATCAGGAAATATATATATACTAATGTCTGAGCAATATCGGCGTTCAGTCTGACAGTTACGTTTTTTTTTCTTAAGCAAGCTACATTGCACTACTACAGATGCACTACGGTTGAAAATATCAACGCATTTCAAACCTTTTTAGTTACATGTTCAAACCCTGAGTTCAGGATATTCATTAGATTTGACTAAATTGTTTATATGTGTGCAAGGTTTTCGGTTTGGCAATCCAAATGCACTGCAATACATGAATATTGTTGAAGATATCAACAAATTTCAAACCTTTTCGGTTACGGAGTTCAAATCCTGTTTTTGCAATAAAATGTTGCACAAAGTTAATGAGGCAGGATATTAGATGAGCTCACTAAGCTTGTAGCTTGGCTACAGTAGGGGCCGTGCTATACCTGTTGAGCGCATTTTATTTCCGGGAAGGGGGGGGGGTGAAGGGGCAGGATCTAATACCCCATTCATTTATGTCAGGCTTTCCACTGGTACAATAACCTAAGGTGCACTGTACAAAGCTTGGAGGGGGGATTGAGGCTTAATGGCGCAATGACAGCTAGGTCATTAGCGCCAACGTCAATCACAGTGCAGTGGTCCGGGTTAACAATGCACCACACATTACATACAGAGATATTCTACAAACCCCTAATCTAAATCATGTCATACATCTGTACCTCCTGCAAAAATTGAAAAACACCGGACAAGAGGACAGACTTATCGCCCAATTGACACGCAATGTCGTGTGGAAGATGGAAGCGATGACGAACACCATCAAGATGGCGGCAATCAACAAGGAAGTGCCGGACCGTAAGTGGCCGTCGACACCTATAACATTCAGGAGGGTCAACCCCGCGCAAAAGGAAACAATGCGTAAGCCGGGTGTGACCAATGTGCAAGCGGGCAAACACCACCTCCTCACGCCGACTGCAGCGATACGCCGAGCGCCATTCCTAGACAGTGCTGTACATCAGTGCTGTCTGTCCCACAAGGCTTGCCAAAAAGCGTGCAGCCTCAGACACAGAGTTGGAAAGGCGTCCGAGGTAACAAGGCTGAGATCCCTTCCGAGAGGGCCAGAAAGGGCCCCTTTCGCCGCAGAATCAGGTTGCTCATTTCCACCTATCCCAACATGGCCCAGGATCCAGCAGAAAAGCACGGTTTTCTGCTGGCCAGGCAAGTGGGAAAGCAAAGCTTGGACACGTTGGACTCAGGACTCCAGGGCACTCATGGAATCACTAAAGATAATGAAATGCGTGCCCTGAAGGTCAAGGATCCATTCCACTGCCAAATCGAGAGCCAAAAGCTCTGCAGAAAACACAGAATATCCTGATGGAAGGCAATGGGCAACCGTTACTCCCTTACACACACAAGCACACGCCACGCCAACATCTGACTTCGACCCATCAGTAAACAGGCGCTGATAACCGGCGTACTGAGAACACAGCCGCCGGAACTCCTGTAAGTACCTTGCTGATAGAGTGGAACCCTTCAGGAGGGACGCCAGAGCGAAAATGAAACTGCTACTTGGGACAAGCCAAGGGGCAACTGGCATCCCCCCAAGCCTCAAGACGCAGAGTATTTCAAAGGCTGTCTCCTGACAGGACTGCTGAAGCCTATCGCGGATATCACCCTTACCCACCCTGCGTCTACCGACTCGCAAGTCTGGCCCAAAAACCATGGACCAAGCAGGACTGGATTGCACAGCACGCAAACGCACAGCTTACTGAATGGCAAGCTGTCGCGGACGAATGGCCAAAGGTGGCTCCGAGTCCTCAGCATAGAGGCTGACCACTGGAGAAGTTCGAAATGCCCCAGTCGCCACACGCAGGCCACTGTGGTGCATAGTGTCCAACATCTGGAGAGGCGAGTCGCTAGCCGAACTATAAACCATGTACGCATAATCAATTCTGCTGCGGACAAGGGCTCGGTAAAGGCGCAACATGGCAGTGCGATGGCAGTACGAAACATAAGCCAACCACGAAGTACGCCTAGCCTCACGGATAACATACCGGGCACGGGCATGGCAGCGTTTAAAGGTCACAAAGTTTTCAGTAGTGGGGCTCACCGTAAATGCACGCAATGCACGCCTGCGGGGCTGAATGGCCTGTCCGCAAGCTGGTGTCCACCACGGAACAGGTACTCGTCTCGGCTGCGCGGACGTACGCGGGATAGTAGCAGGAGCAGCAGCAAGGACCACATCAGTGAAATGAGTGGAAAGTTCATCCACATCAGAAAAGTCCTCAACCGCACGCTGAAATACAGCAGCCCCAGCAAAGTCTGACCACTCATCTCGTTTAAGCGCCCACCGGGCTGGCCTGGAAGCCACAGAACCCCTTGTGTTGGATGGCTAGTGAACAGAAGGCTAAGTCCACCGCTGACTAATTGCCTGTGGCCAGGTTACAGTGAGTAATGGCTCCATCGTTCAGGATGCAAACGAACCCCCTCTGCATCCACTCCTCAAGGATCCTCCCTTTGTTGTCAGTGTGAGGTTCCCCCACCTGTTAAAGTCGCCCAGCAACAAGAAAGGGGCAGGAAGCTGGCGGACCAGGTCCTCCAGGTCACCAACCCCAAAGACGTCATCCGGTGGTAAATAAAGCGAACAGACAGTAATATCAAAGTGGACAGAAACTCTAACTGCTACCGCCTGAAGCCTAGTGTGCAGAGGCACACTGGCATGTGGCTGAGAGTGTTGAACCAGCACTGCAACACCACCATGTGCACGTGGCCCAGGGTCAGTATCCAGATGGTAGACAGAATAACCTCGAACAACCGGATTATCTGACGCCTTAAAGCAGGTTTCCTGTAGGCAGCAGCACAGAGGTCGCCAATGTGACAAATGCAGCCGCAGCTCTTCGGTATGGGTCCGATAACTTTGGCAGTTCCACTGAACGATGGTATGAGCAGGTATTAGGGCGGGGAAAAGTTCCGGAGAATTATAACAGGAAATCTCTCCCTGTTCCATGGGCAAAGTAGTATCGAAATGTTGAGGGGACGCAACGGTCCCCTCAGCAAGCCTGCCGTTCAACGACCGTTTCACCTTCTCTCCTGGTGGCGACGTCCTCATGGGTGGTGTTGAGGCTTTACCAGCAGGAGCCTTCTTCTTCAACGTTTCTGTGGTTCACTCCGGGCAGGCGGAGGCTTAGCTGAAGCTTTAACCTGCCTGGGAACAGTTGCAGCAGCAGGAACAGCAGCAGGAGCAGAAGCATTTGCAGGCTGGGCAGATGTCGACGGCAAGGCAGCAACCTGGTCCGAAGGACCCAAAAGACCCTGCAGAGATGGATGTTGCTGGATCAACAAAGTAATAAGCTTGTCCACCGTCCTCAGCCAGGCATTGGCACCCTGCACACCTGCGCAAAAAGTATGCATCATTGCTGGCGCCGATAGTTTGGCTTTATTTTGGGCCTCCAAGTAGGAAAGCCCGTCCTTCACCTTTAGTTCCTGCACTCAACGTTTCTTTACATAAACATGACAGTCCTGTGAAGAGGCCTTGTGCTGACCACCGCAGTTGACGCATTGCTCCGGCCCAGCACAGTCAGCGCCTTCATGGGCTGCCTTAGCGCAGGAAACACAGGTAGGCCTACCTTTACATGAGCTGCAGGTATGGCCGAAGTGTTGACAGAGGAAACACCGCATCGGATTCGGTTCGTAACTCCTGACCTTCAAACGCAGGTAACCGGCAGTAATGTGCTGCGGTGCAACTGGCGTATCAAAGGTCAGGGAAAAGGTGTCAGTTGGCTGGGACCATTCTCGCCTTTCCGTGTCAGACGCCTCACAGCCGTCACACCTTGTGACTTGAGTTCGTCCAGGATGACATCATCACTGAGACCCCTCAAATCGAAGCATGTCACGACCGCCTTGCTGCTGTTCAAAGTACGATGCGGCTCGACATGCACTGGGCATGAACCCAGTGCACTCGCTTTCAAAAGCCTCTTCGCCTGACCATCGTCTGCAACCTCCACATGGTATCCCCCAGCACGGAGACGAGAGACACTCTTCGGATCAGAACCACAGATCCCTTTCAGGGCTTTGTGTACAACGAATGGACCGAGTTGAGTAACATCTCGGCCCTCGACTGTCACCACCAGGAACTTCGGGACTTGGTCCCGACTTTGACTAAAGTCTGGTAACTGGGCACCAGGCCCAACCATCTCGGGTTCCCTCCTCTGGCACTTGCGAGGA
>JAHWFP010191765.1:19862-44494 GCA_023313725.1 Lithobius niger | reverse complement strand
CCAGAGATTACACCTAAGGAGTCTGATGGGGAAGGGCAAAGGAAATTGGAATTCAAAACGGAGACCAGAGATTACACCAAGGGGTCTGATGGGGAAGGGCAAAGGAAATTGGAATTAAAAATGGAAACAGCGAGTTAAAAATATGCATTGTTGAATTTAAAAAAAAATATACACTCGGAGCACTACGTACATGACGGGTAAAACAGAACCTTGTATTTCGAAATAATTAGTTCTTGTTGGCTTCATTTTTTTGAAGCACCCCTCGCACAGAAGCAGTACTTTGAGTTGGGGCGTCAGCAGATGTAATGGAGGACAAAAGGAAAAGGAAATGTGGAGGTTGGGAGGAATGACGGTCGATCGAGAAACAAGGACAGTTTTCTGAAAAGAGGGAGGTGGAGAAGGACGAATTCACTGCAGGGAAGCGAACACAGTATTAAGCAAGGAAAGTTTATACTCGAGAACTTTTTTTTTTTTGGGGGGGGGGGATATCGGTGAACTCTGAAAATTTATTCTGAAAGAAAAGGACCCAGGACTTGAGAATGGATTGATTTGGTATTTGATGATTGTACAAGTCATCTTGGCGGAGCCAGTCTGGTTTGAGCTTCTTAACCACCAGCAAGCCTACGCTCTCATCCACAGAGTGTTCTCTACTGACGAGCCCACATAAGGGCGAAACTGTCTGTTTAGAGAGCTCTATGGTTGAGAGCAGCTTGATTTTTTAAGTGATCAACTGCCATTAATACGCCAAAATGTGGGTGTCTAACATTCAGGAGAATGCAGCTCCATACAAGCAGTAGTTTCTTTTTAGCTTGCAGAAGTCAATTCGGATTGAGCTTCTTACTTGCCCAATCTTCTGCTTAGTGGTCATTTCCCCAACTTCTGTTTTCACGGTTATTTTCCCATCTTCTGTCTTCATTATTTTACCTTATCTGCTGTCTTCATGGTTATTTCTCCATCTTCTGTCCCAATGGTCATTTTTCCATCTTCTGTCTTCACAGTCATTCCCTTACCTTCTGGCTTCACGGTTATTTCCCAATCTTCTGTATTAATTGGTCATTTCCCCATCTTCCATCTTACGGTTATTTTCCCATCTTCTGTCTTCATGATTCTTTCCTCATCTGCTGTCTTCATGGTTATTTCTCCATCTTCTGTCCTAATGGTCATTTACCCATCTTCTGTCTTATTGGTCAATCCCCTCTTCTGTTTCACAGTTATTTCCCAATCTTCTGTATTAATTGCTCTTCCATCTTCTGTCTTCGTGATTATTTCCTCATCTTGCAATCATCATGGATATTTCTCCGTCTTCTGTCCTAATAGTTATTTCCCCATCTTCTGTCTTATTGGTCATTCCCCCCCACCCCCTTCTGTCTTCAAGGTTACTTCCCAATCTTCTGTGTTAATTGGTCATTTTCCCATCTTCACGGTTATTTCCCTATATTCTGTCTTATTGGTCACCCCCTCCCCCCCGTCCCTTCTGTATTCACAGTCATTTCCCAATCTTCTGTATTAATTGGTCATTTCCCCATCTTCCATCTTCATGGTTATTTCCCCATATTCTGTCTTCATGGTAACTTTTCCGTCTTCTCTGTTTACGGTAATTCTCCATCTTCACACCATCATTACCCCGTCTTTTCTCTTCACGGATATTTCCCCATCCCATCTTCTGTCTTAATGGTCATTTCCCATCTTCATCATAGTTTCGTCTTCTGTCTTAATGGTCATTTCCCCATCTTCTCTCTTCATGGTTATTTCGCCATCTTCTGTTTTACAGAAGCCTGGAAATTCTTTCAACGGTTTAGAATATTTAACCATCAGTGGCTTTGGACACTGGAGCCTCCCTCCCAATCACCCACCCCCTGACTCTCCTAAAATTTGGAGTTAGTTCTGGCACCAATAGAGTCCAATGCCATCTCTGCACCAAAACAAAAAACAAAAATCGTGCTGGATATGCTGGTGAGTCACACAACAGAAATTCAACTGTCAGAAGCTCTAATGGGTTGGTGATTATCGTTTAAGATAGATATAGTATGGAGGACCAGCAGCACTACCAAAACCATCTTGGAGGAAATGCCACTCTACTTCAGTGTACGGTGCAATGCCTACTGTTGCCAAGAAAACTGTTACCTATAAAACTTTTCAAAAGAGAAAGGAGGGCTAACCAACTCAAGAGAGGAAAATGGGTTACACTATTTTAAGAGAGAGGACGGCTAAACTATTTCAAGAGAGAGAGGAGGGCCAAACCATTTCAAGAGACGCAGGAGGGGTTAATCATTTCAAGAGAGAAAGGAGGACTAAACCATTTTCAGAGAAAAAGTAGGGCATTTCAAGAGAAAGTGGGGCTAAACAATTTCAAGAGGAGGACTACACCATTTCAAGCGAGTAAAGATGACTAAACTATTTCTAGAGAAAGCGGGGCCCTCCTTTCTTTCAAGAGAGAAAGGAGGGCCCAACCATTTAAAGAGAGGAGGAAGGACTAAACCTTTCAAGAGGGAAAGGGGTCTAAAACATTTCAAGAGAAAGTGGGACAAAACTACTTCAAGAAAGGAGGGCTAAACCATTTCAAGAGAGAAGAGGGTTAAACCATTTTAAGAGAGGAAGAAGGACAAAACCATTTCAAGAGAAATAAGGAGGGTTAAACCATTTAAAGAGAGGAAGGCAGGCTAAACCATTTCAAGAGGAAGCAGGACAAAACCATTCCAAGAGAGGTGAGCTAAGCCATTTCGAGAGAGGAGGGCTAAACCATTTCAAGAGTGAAAGAGAGGCTAAATCATTTCTAGAGGAAGGAGGACTAAACCATTTCGAGAGGACAACTAAACCATTTCAAGAAAGAAAGGAGGGCCAAACCATTTCAAGAGAAAGCCCTTTCGAGAAAGGAGGGTAAAACCATTGCAAGAGAGGCAGGAGGGCTAAATCATTTCAAGAGAGAAAGGGAGGCTAAACCATTTCGAGCGAGGGAGGGGGGGGGGCTAAATCAGTTCAAGAGCGGAAGGCGAGCTAAACTTTTTTAGGAACACGAAGACTAAACCATTTCAATAGTGGCGGGCTAAACCTTTTGAGAGAAAGGGGGCTCAACTGTTCAAGAGAGAATGGAGGATTGCACCAGAGAGGAAGCAGGACTAAACCATTTCAAGAGAGAAGAGCACTAAACCACTTAAAAAGAGAAAGGAGGGCTATATTAATTTCAAGAGAGAAAAGAGGGCTAAACCATTTCAAGGGAGAGAGGGCTAACCTATTTAAAGAGAAAAAAGAGGACTAAACAATTCCCAAAGAGAAAGGAGGAAACCTTTTCAAGAGAGAAAGTAGGACAGGGCTAAACCTAATAAAGAGAGGAAGGAGGACTAAACCATTTCAAGAGAAAGAAGGAGTAAACTATTTCAAGAAAAGAATAACGGCTAAACCATTTTAAAGAGAAAGGAGAACAATTTGAAAAAATAAAGGAGAATCTAACAATTTCAAGAGAGAACGGAGGGCTAAAATCATTTCAAGAGAGTAAACCATTAAAAGAGAGGAGGGGGACTAAACCATTTCTGAGAGAAAGGAGGACTAAACCATTTCAAGAGAGAAAAGATGGCCAAAACCATTTCAAGAAAGGATGGAGGACTAAACCATTTCACAAGAGAAACAAGGGCTGAACCATGTAATGAAAGGAGAGCTAAACCATTTCAGGAGCGAAAAGAGGGCTGAACCATTTCAAAAGAGAAACGAGGGTGAAACCAATTCAAAATGATGTACAGCTAAACACATAGCACAACTAATGTCAATGTTGTGTTTAGTGACTCAAAATGGTTCCGTAACTTTTACCACACGATTTGGAAGGGGGGGGGGGCAAAGGAACTATCCATACTAATACCTCTTAACATGCTAAGGTTATCTCGGGGTGAACAGGTGCTACAAAATTGCAATGGGGGGGGGGGAGGGGGCTGAAACACAAAGGAAGGCTTAATGGAACTAGAAATGTCGTTGCTGCTTTGAAAGACTGATGGCCACATTAATCTTTTCCAAATGAATTTCTTCAGAAGACTGACGTAGTGCATGGATTCCGTTCAATGTGGTATTTTACAGGTGAACGGCAAATGGGCAGATAAAAAAATGCTTTGTGAATGTACATGACATTCTGTAGAAACTGAAGGAAATCCAATTTTCATTAAAATGTCTTCCGACAGTGGAGTTTAACATACTAATGCAACACAAATGACACTTACCCATTTCTGCTTCAGGTATGAAAGAGACAAGACATTAACTTGTTAATTTCTTTTGCCACCTCATCTTTGCTTTCGTCCAGTCTTTTCCTGACGTGACGCAGCAGCTTGTGTATCCTGTTTACCACTAAGCCCTTTAGTTTGGTAGTGAACAAACGTTTTATCGCATGTCCGTTTCTTGGATGAGTCCACGAAACCTTTCATCTGGATTGGATTTGATTGGCTTGTGTTCTAATGGCTGTTTTGGGGCGGCAATCTCTATTACCAACCATGGGTAGTGTGCATAAATAGAAGTGGTGTAGAGGTAGGTCGGTTTCGATAACCGAATTGTGATTTTTCGGTTTTCATAAACACCGCCCGCCTCTTCAAAAATAACCATTTTGTCGGTTTTTGGATGAGCCTCGTTGCGTGGGGGACGAGCAGATCTCAGCTGGCCTAGCTCGTACATCCCAAGGTGCAGCCTTCATCGCCTTCACTTAGTGCAACAAGCTACTTCATGCACCTCAGTCAGCCTTCAGTTAAGCCTAGTTAATATCTCTATGGTCGGCTAACAAGATGGCTGTACGGCGGAGCCAGGATTCCAATCAGCCATCAAATGAAGACAAAATAACTGCATCAAAACAAAGTGCAGTTTGGATTTTTTTTCATAACAATCACAAAGATTTACTTATCATTAATTCTTTGCTTTTGCAAAATGCACTCGATTTGCTGTGCTTATCAAAGTTATTGCTTAGTGTTTGTGTGTTCCTCATAATGGAATGCTTTTGTTATTTATCATTTTTTTTTGGCAAAATGCACACAAGTAGCTTTGGTTATCAAAGTTACTGTTTTAGTGAACTTTTATAAATAGAAAAACCGTACATATTTTTACGGTTTCTAAAACACTGAAACCGACCGAGGTTTTAAAAAAAAAAACGAAAACCAAACCGACCTTAAAGTGGGGGGATATTAACGTTTTCAGAGGTATTCTACGTTCTGAATCTGGAAAGTGATAGACGTGGCCTGAAGTTTTCTAGTGCAAAAAGACAGAGCCAGACCAGATCCAAGGCAGTCAAGATAACGTGTAAGGACGTATACCGCTAGTAACCCCTAGAGGTTAAAACACAGTGGAAATAAAACAACATTCGTCATATTACCGTGAAAGTTTGTGAAATTAGAGTCACAATTCAGACAATTATGTAAGGAGAATTATCACTGCATGGAGTCAAAGCATAGTATTGGATTGGAGAAAGCCGAGACGCTAGTGACTTCAAATTCTAAGAATGACAGCTATGCTTAGAATCAATAGCCATACGATTGCATGAAATTGGAGGTGCATCATTGATGAACATTCAAGGGCCTGCATTTCCCCGGAGGGACCTAAAACAGCAGCTTGGTCGACAGTGGAAGCTTGATGAGCTAGATGAGTGCGCTGCCCACCAAATACGGGAAGGCTGCGAGGAGCGGCAGTTACAAATTCGTAGCAGACGACATTGACGGTTACAAAATCGTAGCAGGCGATGTAGGTGTAAAGAAGCCGAAACGGAAGTGCCTGAGGAATGGCAGTTTGCCATTGAAAATTCGCAAGACATTGAAGGTGTCTTCGTTGTGAAAGATTAGCGGTAAATTTCTACATAATTCTCTGAAGTTGCTAAATCATTATCAACTAAACGGTTTGCTATTTGGTATACAGTACAAGGGAAGTTTTTAATGAAAGTGGTGTCGTATCTCTATGTGAAGGCTGCAAAGTGACATTCTGGGGCTGCTTGCTCCTTGCGTTGGTCATTAAACTGGATCAACACGCACACTAGTCTTTTTAATTTTTTAAGACTTATTGGTGGCATTTTTTTTAATGGGGAAAGTTACTTGGAAGATGCGATCAGGAGCTAGGAGCGCCAACCTTACATTGGAGGCAGAGGCAGTAGCTTACAACTTTACAATCAAAAGATCGGCAACCGCCGTTTACAGTGGTTTATTGTCAACGTCACGAAAAGAAGAATAACAACACATTACCATTGTCGGGGAAAATTACCCTGGTTTAACAAGAACCTCCAAAAGTACCCTCTTTACATTTTCGGTGAAGTTTTATGGCCGTTCACCTTCACCAGGACAGTACGCAACGAAGGACAAATTAAAAAACCTGAAGTTTAAAAACCTAAATAATTTAAAATTTTTTAATTTGTGCTTCGTTGCTTACTGTTCTGATGAAGGTGAATGACCTTAAAACTACACCGAAAATTTAAAGAGGAAACATTTGGTAGTTTTTGTTGAACCAGTGGAATTTTCTCGATGGTGGTAATGTGTTATCCGTCGTCTTCTTTGTGAGGCTTTACAATGGTAATACAATTTTGTTCAAATTGAATTAGTGATTTTCTTTCCAGGTGTGACCAGTAAAGCAACATGAATATGCTGCTTCGTCTGCTGTACGAAATACATCCAAACTGAAGCATAAACTGAATTTTGACTAAACTGATGGTCCCAGGTGTTGCGACTTGTGAACCTTTATTTAACCCTTACCTGGAGCCAGTGAAGAAACCAGAATTTGGGTAAAATTGTTATTTTTCCCATCACAAGAAGCAAATGATGGATTTATGCCTATTTACTAATACACTAAATTTCGGTTAATAACTTGACTAAAAAACACCTTGAATCAAAACAAAAGGTTGCCTACTAGTGCTTGTTGCCATCGTATTCGTGAGTCATTGCAACGCCATCTACCGGTAGTTCTACACAGCTTCGCCAGCAGAACAGAGCACGATGACTGTTTCCGTTCACAATTCATTATCTGTGTTGGGCCTACTCACTTTCGGTGGCCCATCATGTATTGGTCAACAACATGTCAACATTGATTTACATGGCCGTAGAAGTTCATCAAATTTTTCGGAGAAATGCGTGTGCACACTCTGTTACTGTGCTGCTTGTAAGATTTTTGAGGCCCGGATGGTCGAAAGTACATGTAAAAAGAAATTTGCATAAAAGTTTCAGCTCCTACTGAAGAAGCATTTAACTTACTAAGGAACTTGTGATTGGATAGAGTTTCTTTCTATGTTACATGTTAGCAGCAGAGACCGAGGTAGGCACAATCGCCAGCACATTACAGAATTTTAGACAGAACTCTTTTTAGACAATATTTGGACTCAATTTTAGGCTCTCGATCATCTGTCGATCACCCTTGCAGACTTTAATGCAGTTCAGTATAAGTCCACTTCTTGTATTTCAGACGTAGTTCAGTTTAGATAATACAGTACTTCAATCTGTCTATCCAAAGGCAAGCACAAAAACCCAAGAACACTAATCATAATCATTCAAGTAAAAATTAAATTATCGGTCACACTCTTCTGTATTACTTTATCGTCCAAAGAAATCACAATTTTTACATTTTTACACCTAACATCAGACACTGCAATTGCAACTGAAAAATTAAAGTATACAGTTATTCGTGCAGCTTCTAATTACACTTTGTACATTTACAACGCAACATTTTAACTACGAATTCCTAAAAAATTCTTTCTATCACTCTAAACGAAAAGGCCCTGGCAGTGAAGGCTCTTATTTGCATTGATACTTATTAATACATCCCGATTAGACAGGAAAAACAGAAATTGAGACTGATGCGTAATGACTCCCTACAACCTTCACAGCAAAGACGAAACTCTGCGATCGGCTCATAGATCACAAAAAGTAAATTAACTGGTTCTAATGTAAAGAAAGTTGATGCGTGGGGCGACTTTAGTTACTGTTTCTAAGATGCTCTCAAATGATTTGTTTTAAACCAATAAGAAACGGCATGTTAAAAATGACCCCCCCCCCCCCCCATTGCGACAAATCATTTCGTTAATTTATACCACAAGAAATTTCCAACGATATAGGAGTTTTAACCAGATATAAAGCACACTTTTCGATATCCACATAGGTATCGCTATGTGGATGTATAACAGTGTCTCTCGCAAATTAGCTGAGCACACGGCAATGTTTTCACCTACGTAAAACATTGTGGAATTGTTTGAAGACGTGGCAATCCTTACTCAGGTGGAAACATTGACGTACGATCGTTTTCAAACTTGCAATTTTTTTTCACTACGCAAGTTTTTCAAAAACTGATACTGTCCATGTGCTCTATTGAACCATTTAACTTTAAATTTTAATGGCCTAACCCACAATCAAATGCTGTCAATACAGAGATTAAAATTCTGCCATAACTTTTGGCAAAATCACCAAGACGCAGGAGTTTTTACCTAATAAGCAACGAAATCGTTTAATTGTAGGTGAACAGGTACTAGTAAATAAATAAATGTCCTGCACAGCAGGCCAAAACTCAACTAAAACATCTTCCCATTATTAAAAACATGTAATTATGGAACCAAACCCACTTAAAATCAAGTTGCACTCAAATGGCACCGCAATATGTACTACGCAGCACATAAAACATTACCAACTTGCGGTAAACCAGTCTCATGTAGTTCAAAAACTGTGAAATTGTATTGCTAATGACCAGATGGTGAGTAACCATAGTTCAGGCTTATCTGGCTACCATTTGCTGCAAACAGACACACATTATTTTTCATGGCCTCAGGCTGTTTAAAAAAAAACCAGGTGATTCTCAAGCCCCATTGCACGGAGCAGGAACCTTTTCATGAACTTTTTTTCTGGGATCAGAACAGGTGAACAGATACCCAAACTTATTCTTTCCAAAACTTCCGACAAAAATTGCCAAATTTTAACGTTCTAGTACACAATATTAAGGTTTTTTTTTTTAATCTTTGGAGTGCCCCAATTTGACAGCTTACATAATTCACTTAGCATAAACTAAAAATAACTTACAAAAAAAGACAGAACAGGAAGATGGCTCAAAACACAATACAACTGAATAAATTCAAAAAAGTGCGGCACAGCATTTGAACGGTCAGTTGCATGAAACGGAGATGCTTTTTGGGCTCAAGAATGCAATAATAAAATTAAAAACTGCCCGGCCGCCCGCTCAGACTTTCAACAAAAGGTTTGAGAAACAGCTTCCATATTTTAAGTGTTTGAAATAATTTTTGTGACCCTCTCCATAATCAATTTTGTGCCTCGGATAAGCAGGACATTTAAATTTTGTGATTCAATAAGAAGAGTCATCACCGATGACTAGTACGCAACATCACAATAAAAGAAACACGCTGCTATTAGGTTAATAACTTACAAACGGGAAGGAATATTGCATTGCAAAATGGCGGTCAAACCTCGATTTGCAATTGTTTAAGCATGGAGAAAGAAGTGCACTGCCAATGGGAAGAGTATTTCAGTACCTAATAACCCTAGGGGTGCTAAAAAACTGACTTAGTGGGGTATGCCTCGATAGTTTGGCAACACTTGCCATTTTTACCTGTATTGCTATAATAGCATTATCAGTGTTACGGCCATATGGTTAAATGGTCGGGGCTCAAAAACAATTGTTTTTTTCTTGAAGATGATGCCGATACCATAAACGGTTTATTAGTACATGTGTAAAAATGCATTAGCATGTGTCCGAATTCGTTGCAAAAAAAATCTATTTTTAACAAACTATTCCATTTGACGGCTAAAATAAAATGAAGACTTAATGGGTATTCGGAAGCATCGTGCCCAGATAGGATTTGGGATTAGTTTCCCTCAAACTTTGCAGGCTGAGCACGGACCTGCATTTAACTTACTCCCCGCTGCACGGAGACATCCATTTTTGCAAGGTTTTTTTTTTTCTAAGTGCGTATTACGGATCATGGCTAGGAAGATATTTGTAAGCAGTTCTAGGTTGGATTTCAAGAATACCGACCAAGGTTGTGCAGACCAACTATCTAACCACTTTTTAAACGGAAGTTACTGTCTTATGATGTATCTAAATTATTACGACTGTGATCTGCATTAATTTTAACTTCGAACACCTAAGCCTGGAAAGACGAAAACAAGCCAAACAGATAAAAACCAATACTAAAGATAACGTTGCACAGTAAGCCCTCTATGAACTTGTGTTTTGTTGGAGTGGCGTGACCTGGATTCGAACAGGCAGACCAATCTATAGCACGAATTGGGTTGCCAGTTGAAATCTGGATCATGCCACTCTGACAAAACGGTGCGCGTTAAGGTGGCTTACTGTATTACGTTATTTCTAGTGTACAATTTTTGCTGTTCGGCTCGTTTTCCTTACTTTATATAATTTGCAGTAAGGATGTGCGATACTCGAAAAATTCGAGCCGAGTCAAGTATGAAACTTGTACTCGAACTCGGCTCGCTGCTCGCGTCCATACTCGAAAAACTTTAATCCGGTGAAAATCTAATAACTTCGTTAATTTTTGACCGATTTTGACGTTCCGATATACCAAATCGATCGTCTCGACGAGAGCTTTCCAGTGGTGCAGATTAAAAGTCAATAGCTCAAACCATTTTCAAGTTATATCCTTAAAACTGGAAAACCATGACCCACACAGTCAACTAAGCACCATCTTTGTTCCTATTATCTTAACAAATTAAAGGGAAAATTGCAAACAACGTATTTCCATCAAATACTCGAACTCTGCTCGATACTCGATTCTTCTGTTGCAAACTCGGCTCGGCTCGGCTCGAATTAAAATTTTTCTACCCGCACATCCCTAATTTACAGCGATTTGGAAATATTTACCTAATATAGGCTGGGCTTTACACGGCGACACGTTAACTGGACTCTCTTTTTTATTGCAGAACTGTATTTAACATTGAAAGTACTGTAACGGCTTTACTCGGAGAGTTCATCAGTTCTTAATCGATCGTTTTCAAAACTTTACGCACAATTTCAGAATTAACAACAGACCAAACCAAGTCTGTCTTCTTCAGGCCATACTCACACTCTCTCAACTTTTGTCCACTACATAGTCCTTGTGGAGATCACTATTTGAAATCTATGTTCCTGCCTCAGGCAACACCAGGAAGGAACGCAGATTTCAAACGGTGATCTCCACAAAGACTACGTAGTTAACAAAAGTTTAACGTGTAAATAAGGCCTGATGAGGTTTAATGTTCGTAAACTGTTTAAAAATGATCGATCAAGAACTGTATTTATTTGTTAGTATAAGTGGTCTGACCAATCCTGCCTTTGACTGTCAATAAAGTTGTTTTTATCTTTATCTTTGCCCTTTATCATAATTTCATGCCTTTTAGATTAAAACTTGACATCATGCATTGCAGCACCTAATCCGGATCCTGATTAGCAGTGTTCCCTTTTTTTAAAAACTTTGTCAACTCGTATGCTGTATACCTGAGATGCAGTCAGATCCATAGGCCGATACTTTTTGCAAGTGCATGCAGATATGTAATACCTTCGTGAAGGTAATAGGACACCTATTCCACATTAAGACAACCTAACGACTCGTGCCACCCTCTCTTTTCCAGGCTGAACGAATGCCCTTAAATACTCCACTTGTATGCTTACTTACAACATAACTGTTTTGCAGTTGTCACTCGGATACAAACTGTTTAGCTATGTTCGATGGTTCCTCTTCCTTACTGACATGAATGTTAAACCAACGAAACAAGAATTGACAAGAAACAGAATGCCACTGCATACAACCGCAACTTCAGCATCACACGTTTTCTGTTAAACTACTACGGCACGTATACAAAACATATGTACATTTTCTTAGCTCCATTGTCCCATCGCTATGGCAGCTACACTCTCGATTCCACGCGACTGATGGCAACGCCTGCTAACAGATTTCCAGGATTTTCTATGAAATCCCGGAATGTCTTAAGAAAACGGGCAGCAGCATCCTCATCGATCGCACGTCCGTCGTATGAGAGCGTCACTGTCATGCGATTGGAAACGGATGGCTCCACGTTGTTATTTTGATCATCGCTTTCAGTGTCGCTATTGCTTTGGTTGACTTCCAGGGTAGCGCGAGATGTCCCAACCGCCATGATGGCAGCTTGGGGCGGGTTGATAATGGCCGTAAAATAGCTGATGCCGAACATTCCCAAATTCGAGATCCTGTTAGTAAAGAAGGCAATAATTAAACGACTACAAGGTGAGGTGATGGACACTAAAGTTTTACAGATGTCAAGCTGATGAGCTGAATATATCAGTAAACGGCATAGTGTTTTGGCCTATTAATGGCGGTCCACCCAAGCTTTTAACAATTTTAATCGAACCAAGCACAATTGAGGCGTTGTCACATAGTCCACATTTACTTTCTTTCTTTTTTTTTAAATATATTCGACCAAAATTGACTTTTAAGAAACCTACGCACCATCTGAATCGTTTTAAAATGCTTAAGAGCTAAGGTTAAGTCGATCATTTCAAATGTGAAAATTGTCTAGAAAAATCAAATTCGGTTTACTCATGCCCACTATAAGGATGTGAATCCTATAAGGATTTCAAGGCTCTACACCAATGCCGTTAACTAAGTGGCAGCCATAGGGGATACAATTCCGGAGCTGATGTTGCCATTCTTACATGACCCTCCCCCCATGAATGGTACATGGGGTTGGGGAAGAGGTACGCTCATTTTGCCAAATAGTAGTGTATACTTTCGGAAGGACGCGACAAATCCAGAAAAGACCCCAACTCGAATTGTCGCGTCCGTCCCAAACCAAGCTTTCCCCAGCGGGGAATGGGGTAGAGTCCCGACGGCAAGCTTGCAACATACTGTCACCTTCGTTCGTATAGTTCATGAACAATTTCAAAAAGCAAAAAGTAATCACGACAGTAGAAAATTTACACGGATATTGAGTCGAAGATATCTTTTACTTTGAAATCTACGCGTACAAGACGTAAACATGGAACCATGACAGTAATCGTAAAAGCACAATTGTGCCCAAATTCTATTTTTTCTACTTATTTTTCAAACAAAAGCTTTTTGAAATTATAATGGCTTGGCATCAGATCGGGAAGAAATACTTAAAATTAGAAGTGCACCGATGTTAGCGTAGGACATCGGAAAGCGGCCTTTTTTGGCTACATCGGTCATCGGTACATCGGATCAGTTTTAGGCAGCAGTTCTTAAAACATCGGATATCCAAAATTTTATAAAAACAATTTTGTGACAGATGTGCCTATAATTAAATTCTGGGTGCTAAATTTTAGACCTAAAGAAATTTTTAATTTTATTTGCGAAATTCTCTCAATTATTTTTGATTCCATGAAAAATGTAACTCGGTTTCAATTTACTTTCTTAAGCTTCGGCCTATGTTTTTTCAAAATAGGACATCGGAATCGGCATTTTAGCATATTGGTGCATCCTTACTTAAAATCAGTTCAGTCTTACGGAATACGTATTCTTTATTAGCTTTGTGCGTAATAAACTTGTCAACATTATACTCTGAACCACGGTGTTTATTTTCTCTCCATCAAATTCATTACCACTAAATTTGCAATTTCAAAAACCAATAAACATACAACATACTAAAAAATACTTACGTAAAAGTTCCTCCCATAAATTCGTGTGGTTTTAGCTTTCCTATCCGTGCCCGACCAGCCAATTCCTACGGAAAGAAAAGAATATGTTTTCACTCGTTCAAACGAACTGTTACAAGCCAGTAGCAATGCCAATACAGCAGTATTTTTTTTGCAATGCTTGCACCAGTTGGTACGCATTCATGGATTTGTGGATGGAACATTACCTGGGAAAAAAAATACTGCTCAAACCACATTGCCAAATAAATTGCAATTGAAATTACGATTTTAAAAGATATGAAACTGCAATCAATCTACATATGATGGTAGAACAGTACGCACAAACAACACAAAGGCGAAGGCACTCGTATTCATCCTCTCCGACAAAAAAAATAATTAATCCACTTGCGATTAGTAAACATGAGTTGGTTTTGATGTTCTGGTTAAATGATACGAGGTCAGGATAGGAGCACAAAACAACTTTTCCCGTTACGTTTCGTCCATGTGTTATGGCTGCATTGATAGTGTCTTCCCATTTCAGTTTCTGGACTCAGTTTCTTTATTTTCATGCTATTACCAAACTCTCAACAAATATTGACAACAGTACCTTCACTTCTTTGGAAATGTCTTCTACGCCTAATCCAACAACATCTTTAACAATTGGTGTAATGAGACCGGAGTCCGTCGCTACAGCAACGCATATGTCAATGTTGGGCATCTGCTTGGCTTCCGTTCCAGTCCATTGTACGTTGACGTCGGGTACCCTCTAAACAAATAAAAACAAACGTACGCAAAACAGTGTCATTCAATATGAAAGGACAACAGGACTTCAAAACTAAAATAGGGTGTCATGATCGCCGAAATGTAAGCTTCCTGTGGCGTGGACTGAAGCCTCCCAAAATTCCCAGCAATTGTTGAAATTAGGTTGTTGATGTCCATTGTCCATTCAGCATAAATGATGTTATTTATATGATGCACTTGATGTACAGCAAAATTTACACACCAAATTGAATTTTGAATTTTTAAGTTTACATTTTAATTTTAAAATTTTATCAAGAATATGTAACAAACGTTTAGTTTGTTAAACAGTACTCCTTGCATGTGAGACTTCACCATAATCATCTGAATGGCATTATTGAATGCATGTACGCTGGCTCGTACATGCAGAAGCTATCACAGTTAGATTATACAATTGTTATAAAATTGTTATTGTTTTTAATGAAAATGTTAACCATTTTGTTCCTGATCACAATTTAAAGAGCAAATGATTGCTGTGCTAATCTTCACGGTATAATGCAGTGGTGCTTCAGCAGTAATGACAATCAATCGAACAATTTTTACATTTTTTCAACAATTACCAGAATTCCTCCCTGGTAACGGATTCCAAACCCATCCTTCATTTCCGTAGTACAAGTTGTAACTTGGATCACCAGACTATGTCATTAACGTACCAAACTTACAATTATTGTTTTGAGCTTTGGAGATTGTTGCACCTGATAGGTACTGTAGTAGTATTGCTGGATATGATCTGGAGTGGTTTGTGAAAAGAAATAAAACATGTACCGTATAGATGACTGTGTGTATATTTGTTTGTACGTTTACATTTAAGGACCATAAAGTGATTCCATAACAATGCAAGTCCCAGGCACAAACATTCATTGCAACAATCATTCTAAAGCACATTCTAAAGAAACTGTTTATTAGTCCAAAATTTTCACGCGAATTGTTACAGTTACAATGACGCAATATTACAGACACGCTTTGAATTCTTGCGTGAACAGAAATCATTTATCTTGAATCAGTAGTTTTGACTTTCGACAGTCTCAAATGTATAAATATGTCAGGGGCGCAACATTTCCTAAAACGTAACCTTTTGCCGTACAATGGCGAGTGTAGTAACTATGCAGAAATGATAAATGAAAACATTGAAAAACACTTGACGAAAAAAAAACCCATCTCTAAAGGAGGGTCACGAGTGTAACAAGCAAAGCGCAGCCTGGTAGACAGATTGTGGAACATGGAGGAGGAGAACGAGAGATCGAGACGTCTCTAAGGATCACATGGTACATCAAAATATAACCTTCAGAAAACGGGTACAAAAATACAGGACCTTCAGACTAACCTTTGACCTTTGCAGTGACCGTTCTAAAGCACAGTATGGGAATTATTAATTTGATATTCAGAGTCGGACCAAAAAGTTTCCTTCCGGTAAACCAGCATACCTTAAGCTTCTTTGCAAAATTTGGCTCTTTCCTCAATAAACTACAGAAGTCGGCCTATTTTGACGGCTTATCTACCACGCTATGACTTGAATATTGATGGTGTACATGTATCTTCCCACGTTGATGAATTATTAATTTGAGGCATTTTTTCACACGGTTAAAAGGTTAAAATGTTGTTTACCCGTGAATTTTCATGAATCTGGTTGATTCATGTACTCAGACGGTTGGCTTCACTACTGCTCATACTGTCTGAAGATTATGATCAACTGGATTCATGAAAATCCACAGGTAAACACCTTTTTACCTTTTTAACTGTGCGAAAAATACCTCAAATTAATAAGCCTCGAATTTTCCTTGGATAAATTGTCACGTTTAATGTTGTCAAGCACCCACGTGAAAACTGACATGAGGCACAGGAAACCAAAACTTCCAAACCACATTTGATCATCTTCCAAAAATGAAGCAAAACTTTCCAGTTTCCGATGGTGGGATCCCAAAAAATCCCATTGTTGCTTAAGGTAAGTTAAGAATCTAAGCAATTTTGGAACTAATTGCAAAAAAAAAATTAGCGAACTAGAAACACACACCAGGAGGGTGAAAATGAAAATTCTACCAAGAGAACTTCTTCTAGCAGGAGAATCTAAGTTCTCTGAGTAGAAGCCGACAAAACTGCGTTACCAAATAGGGATGTCCCCCTTGTCTGGTGAACATTTGAACTCTCTACTTAGCATCTAACTAATCCTTGATTTTTCAAAACTTGCATCACTTTCGGTATCCCCAATGCTCCCCATGTTGCGCTTCCTCGTCACTGCCCCCTGCGGCTGAAGAACACCCAGGGCCAGGAAGGTGGGAGGGAAAGTTAGTAACACAGTCTCATCAGATTTTATTCGGAGAACTTATATTCTCCTGCGAGAACAAGTTCGCTGGTAGAGTCTTCATTTCTCCTTCGTAGAAATTCTCCTCACTGTCTTACCAATTTAGGATAGATTTAGCAAATGTTGCGCTGCGAGCCTTACCTATTCAAAATATCAATGCTCTCGCTTGCAGCCGCAGGAGAAACGAGCCGGCCAAACTTGGTAGCAACTCCTGTTGATAGTAGATGAGGGGGGGGGGGACCAATTCGTCATGTTCGAGCTCCGAGAGGCCAAGGCACTCCATCCGGCCGCTGCCGAACCTGCACCAAATGCGCCTGAAAATGGCCAGTGTTAATACCTGCTGCACAGCCCACAACCACCTTGCTACTGTCTGCTGACCTATTGGTTTATGCAGCCAGACGTCTCCTTGAGACTAGGGCTTGCTGCACATGCAATGGCGCCATCCGTCTGAGTATACTGCCACATAGCGGATTGCATCAAGTGCCCGATCCTCGTTCCTTTTCAATTGCAGCACCAGGAATGGCACCTCACTCCTCGCCATTTTATGCTCCCGAATAATAAACTCCTTCTCCGAGTTTAGTAATTGCAGTCGTTCTTACGTCTTATCCACCACAACGTCCACTAAGTCTTCCCGGTAGTCCACTATGACTTTGGTTGCTTTTTATCGTCCTTGGGGATGACAATTTAAATAGTTCTAGCCAGAAAACCAGCACGCTTCAACAAAGTCACCAGTTCGTGCTGCAGCAAAAGGAACAGTGAAAAGGAAGCACGAGGTGGCGAGTGTTGTGGATAGCGAAGTGACGTACGTTTTTCCATACCTCACGGATTAATTCGTCCAAGCTGAAGTAGCATTACGAGTTTTACGGGTGCTACTTCAGAGGGTGATATCTCCAAAAACAGCCATGTGGGGGTTATAAAACTCGGTGGAGACCTGCAACTCGTCCTCCCGCGCATTTTAAGCCTAACTACAGGTCCGTGCGCACCCTGTGAGCACCCTGCTAAGTAGAGTTCAAATGTGCCCGAGAACAATAGGGCACATCCCAATTTGGCAACACAGTGGAGGAGGATTTCTGCGAAGGAAATGGTTAGCTTATTTGCCAGAAAAATATAAAATCTTGCAGCAGTTATTAAACTTTAATAAGAGTACAGTACCTGCAGGGCAACACCAGCTGCCTTCACAATGAAATCGTTGACAGATACCTTACGCCCCTCACCTGCAAGACATGAAAGAATTTGGTTGCAGCAGATAAAACATGCTGAACAAAATAAAGAAAAAATGGATGGTAAGTACGTAGGTAATAGTACATTATTTACAGCGACTTGTGTCTAAATAAAAAATGCTTGAGAAGTTAAATACAAACAATATGTAAAACAATAAAACAATTTATTTGACATTTAACTTTTAAAACTGTTCCGCAACCATTATTTTTAATCTGATGATATTTATACCCAAATGGGGTTCGAAATGGGAACCTTCGCGCATGGAAAAAGTAAAAATTTCGCCAAGAATAGATCCAATAGCCTAGTAGCCTCCAAGGGTGACAGTACAGGAAAATATGTCATTTATTGTTACCCAAATGACGAACTGAGCTACGAGATAGCAAAAATGTCTGCAGGCACATAATTTAACTGACAACAGTAAACACTAATGCAAAATAAAATAGGTTAGTAAAGTGAATTTGACAGGAATTCAAGAAGACCTTGACTCCTTTTATGCAATATGAGTAGGATAAAGGAAAAAAGTATTAAACTTACGGTAGATTTAATTTCATAATGGTGCTGGAATTGTGCGATATTCAAAATCAGTAGCGAACAAGCCAAGACGCACAAACAAATACAAAAATGACAAGTGATATTTTGGATATTAGGCTACAGCAACATCTTCATCAGACTATAAACAACACCAAATAAATTATACAGTTCATGCCATTATGAAAGCAGTCAGACAAGGCCAGGAGGTGCATTTTAAAACATGAAAATACAACTTTTTGTCTTTGGCAAGAGCATACACAGATATGCAGAAAAGTCTTGCCGGCAAGGTAGCGCTTGTGTGGCTTCTCTTCCGTATGTTGTGGTTTTGCATGTCTATGATGGAGCACATGTGGTCTGTCAACCCTTTAACTACCACACTGACTGCCTGTTGTTGTTTTTCTTTAAGCACTGTCGGTTGTGGGATTTGAACCAGCATTCAGTTGGTTTTGAGACGACGACGCTAACCACTGGGCTGTTCTTGCCCTCTATGCCCGGGAACCCCTCACATAGCTTGGGCGCGCGTTTGGACTCGTTTTTTTTGATTGTCGGGTGAGCCGTAGCCATATGGCAACATGGGGGTTAAAGGGTTAGACTCGGTAAGGCTGGGTTTGGGTTGTGCAGAAATGCTTAATCGTTGTCTGTAGGAAGATTTTAAGTTGTTGAGATATACCGAAGACTTAAAAAAGGTGAGGGACAACAGGAATAGCGTCAATACGACTCCGTCGATGAAAATGGGATAGAAAAACTGCAGGAGGGAGATAAAAGGGGTTAAAAAGGCACTAAAAAGTATCCAGAAGGAGACATAGTAGTCCGTCAAACAAATTATTACTTTAAACAAACTTGAAATACAGTATAGAAATTTTGCACTTGGCACTAGCTGCATTTATCTTTATTTGGCTCAGCCCACACGACCATGTTTTTCCTGGCAAAAAAGCCAGTATAACACATTCGCTTGTCAGTTAAACAGCTGATAGGTGAGCTCCTGGTAGGTAGAACAGTCAAGAGAAAGCGTTAGGCTCATGCATTTCACAAAAGCCTTCTAAGTTCCACACGCAACTGAATGGTGCAAGTCGATTAAAACATTTGTGGTACAGTAATGTCAGCAATCACAGCAATTGAAATTGCGGAATAGAAGCAGCATCTTTTTAAGGGAATTATTGAAAATCTGATGCAGAAAAGCAAACATTGTTGGATCGAATCAGGAAAATTGGGGGGGGGGGGGGTTGGGAGCTGACACGATGGAAGTGCATTTTCCAACTTTAGCAAAATGTAGACACGGCCGTTCACTAAACGATTTGCGGTGCTAATATGACTGCACATCCAAGTCAAAATGGTGCCCGGCATTGCCCCATAGCAGCTCAATTGATAGTCTCTCACACTGCCTGAAGCAACAGCACTAACAGTGAGATTGCCAGTGGTTCGCTTTCCGGTTACTGTCTAGATCAGGTTCTTCGGGCTGCTTCGCCGAACTCTACCACCACATAGTACAAATGAACACTGACTAGACTACGAAATGGTCTGCCGTCATAATTGTTCAGTGAAGAATCTAACCAAAACTCTGCAACTTACACTTGTCAGGGGTTCAAATGGAACGAACATACAGCATGAAAGATTACTTACTTTTCATCTGTTGGCGAATTTCGGAGACAGCATCGACTCGGCATTCTATAGACATGTAAGCGTGAGGAATGTTAACCTAGAAATAAGACATTTTTGGTTTGTTAGAAGCTGCTTCAAACAAAAAAGTGAAAAGCAGGTTGAATTATTGATACATTTTATTTTTCAGTTATGGTAGGTGACAATTCAACTCTCAGGGTTACACCGATGCCACTTTTTGCTGATAAAATCCAGATACTGATCAAGTACTGAAAGTACGATACTGAAACAGAATACGAATGAAAGCTGAGCGAACTTTGCCTTTACAAGCTTGGACTGAATGAGCAAGGCTTAAGATAAATTTAGTTTTGTGACTTCATTACGAAATTTCTAGCTTTTAAGGAATTTTTTTTTGGAACTTTTTTTTTTTTATTTAAAAACTTCACAACACCTTCAGCTACGGACTAGAAATTAGCATCATTCGAATTTAAAACTATTTCTGGCCAGTCCATAAGAGCCTTTCTTTAAAAAGAAAAACTTTCTTTCATCATAGGCAAAAACTTGATTCTTTAGAACTAAGACAGTTACGTGCGGACCTCTGCCTTACATTTTCTATTTTAAAAGGATTAGCTTAATCCCAGGGATTTTTCTTTACTTTTTTTTAGCTTTTTGACGCGCACCCAGCGTTAGCCATGGTGCCAGAAGGAGAGAGGGTCAATTTTGCTAGGTAAATCCTATCGGAAATCCTAGGTTCTTTCACATGCCACAATCGACATGAGCACGAGACATTACAGGGCCCCTTCTCTGTCCGAAAATGCCAGAGGTAGCCGAGGCCGGATTCGAGCCCAGGACCTCTGGCACTGGAGACGGTCATGCTAACTATCGGGCTACGTGGGATCTTAGTATTGTGCGGAAACCTAATTTTAAACTTAGGCACCAGAAATACAAGCTATACTGCCAAAAATACTACTTCCGCAATAGTTTTTATTTTAAAGTGTAAAAATGCTGTGCGAGCTTTCGTTGTAGAAGCATTATCCTTGGAAAACGTTTTAATCTAGGCTACGAACGGTGGATCTCTCATCTTACATATCCATTGATATTTTTATAAACCATACGGTATTACTTTTGACGATGCCACCTTATCTGGGACACTTTTTTAAATTTTATTTCAGTCTCTTGCGTTTTCAACTTGTTAAATTGGCCTCGACCTTCAGTGGGCTACATCCCTGTTCTTTCCCATTCACCCTTAATGGTGGAAGAAGCTCTTGCTATCTCATTAGAGACAAAGCAAAATACAAAGTCCCGTCAATAACGCAGTAGTGTGTTAGGCATCTCGGCCTCCGGTAACACTGCCACTATGGCCAAATACTAGCTGCCTTCAATAACTTCAGGTCTTGCTGGGTTTGAATTTCACACCACATTCCTAATCTTAACAAACCAGCAGCGATTGCTCCACCGAGGCAACAACCCCAGTCATTGACGCCACCCTTGCATGCAACGATGAGGATTGGACAAGTATTGAACTGTGCACCACAATGTGGCTTGCTGAACGAGCATCAGGAATTCCATGGTGAGCATGCCGCCATTTCTACAAGCTTTGGGGTTATGTCAATACTTACGCAAACACTGCGCTCATTTTGCAAGCCTGTTATTTACCTGCGCAAGCCCACTGATGGAGCTGTTCATGAATGCATCACTTTGGTCACGCCGTAGTCACGCAGACCTGGCTTTACACTTCCTTGATGAGAGGCTGAAGGTAAGCAAGGGAGCGTTCCCCGACACCAGCAAAGTTCCGAGCACATCCCTGCTTTGTATGGTTTTCATGACAAAATACTGAAGAAAGTTCAACTGCCAAGTTTGTTACTGAAGTAAGAGACGGCTCAATATTTATAAAGAAAATGGGGTGGGGGGATGAAAATTGTAGGGCATTACATTTGCCTTGCCCTCGCTACGACCCCCCTTAGACTGACCAAACAATTTCTATTATTGAAGCACTGTTTTGCACTAGATGGCTCTGGTAAAAGAAATGAGCATCTTTATGTCCAGGTGCGACAGTGCATTGGCATGGTCGAATAAAAAAGTTGAGTACACTTGCCAATCCTTTTTGACCGTATAGCATATCAGAAAACCGTTTCGTAAAAAAACCACTTGTCCCACCACGAAAATCTTTACGCCTCCCTCCCCTTCGCCCCATTCACGAATACTGACTCATACCTAACCCACACCAACCTAGAGCCATTTGAAGAAATAAAAAGATTGCACTGACACTGCAAGCCAAACCAATACGCTATCATTACCACAGTATTACCCAGATATCAGTTTTGGTTCAGAATATCCTTAGAAATAATGCTACTTACTTTGGATTCTGTAAGTCGCTTAGCAATGGTTCGCCGCATGTTCGTCAATGGAATATCCACATACTCTTGCCCAGATTCGCTCACCATCTGAGATGCTGGGAAAAAAAAACATTTTTCCGTACTTTAAATCAGTCTCAGAAATAGTGGAACACTTTCAGGTGCAAACCACAAGATTCGCACGAGATATCACACACAAAAATTCAAGCACTTTCAAGGAGCTTTTCCAAAACTAAACTAATTTTTCACGGAAGCAGCAGGAGAAGTACGCAGATTAACGGCAGCAGGTCTTTCACAATTCAAACCATTGCTGGAGACACAGAAGACCGGCAATCGGTGCGTAGCTTTACTGTGGCGTGTTAATGACAATGTTAAAAAAAACACTTAATACATAACGCCACAACAATGAACAACACCACACTGATCAACTTAAATTTTCGGTGGATTAAGGACGGCGGCCACCTTCTTCAGACGTTTCAGTACCCAAACGATACATCTGTTACATAGCGTCGTCTGCTTTTGAATTTGCCGCATCAGCATTGGCACCACTGATCTTCACGGCGCGTTCAAACTGTGATTTCCATTGCCATCCAAGTTTCAGTGCAAGGTTAGGTCTCACCAGCTGATCGATGTTGGGGTATGCTGGGGGTGCGATGTTCATGACAGAGATCCTTGCTTTTGGAATTACCCACTTACGATGTTTGAAATCCATTGCCATCAACAATTCCAAAAACAAGGAATCTCCCTCATGAACAACGCACCCCCAGCATACCCCAACATCGATTGGCTGATGAGACCTGACCTTGCAATGAAACTTGGATGACAATGAAGATAACAGTTTGAACGTGCCGTAGAGATCAGTGGTGCCGATGCTGATGCGGCAAAATCAAAAGCAGACAACGCTATGTAACTGACGTATCGTTTGGTACTGAAACTTCTGAAGAAGGTGGACGCTGTCATTAATCCATCGAAATTTAAGTGGAAAAATGTGTTGTTCTTTGTTGTGGCGATTAAGTTTTTTTTTTTAACAATGATGCTGGAGACATCCAAGGAGACAGAAGCTGCCAACCTTCGCACAAGGTCACGGTTCGAAGGTCTGGAGCTGGTTGAAGAAAGCTTGCCAAGTAAGGAGGGCACAAAGCCTGGCGATACAATATGAGAGCTAGAGCCAGTTGGCGGTGGAGAGGAACTCTTACTCTTTCCTCGGCAACTTCTTCTGGGAGCCCTGTGCTTTAGCCACGAAAAGGCTTCAAGCGATGCTCTTTCGTCTTTCACTTTCGCTTTCGTCACAACGCTCACACATTGAACACAGACGGATAGAGGAGCGACCATCTGAACAGGGCGAGCTCTAGAGAATAAAAGACGACTATAACACGCTTAGATACCTTTGGAGGGAAGTGTAGGCCCGCACTTAGGGGTTAGCGAGCTGGTAATTGGCTAATTTAATTAAATCTCTATAGAGTGAAAATGCATCTGAGATTAAAAATGCTAAAATTTACAGGTACAGTATTGCTATTTCGTACCAAAAATATATTTATCGTAATACTACCTAGCGAAACTTGATTCGCTGAAAATAAAAATGTACAAAATTTGAGACTATTCCATTATCACATCTGTTGCAATTCCATACTTTTTAAAGCCTGGATAAAGGGTCATTTTTCCAGCTAGCATGCGAACAACAGCTGTAAACATAACTCCTAAATAATGCTCATTGAATACTGTCCGATTTTCGGAATTTACCTTTACTGGGAGCAGCCGAAGGAGCAGGAGCGGCACCAGCCGAAGAATGGGGAGGTCCAGCTTTCTGTTCTACTGGGCACAGTTTATTAACCTCTATATGCCTAAGTACATCTCTGCAACAAAAACATTTGTATATTACATTTTTGTGGTTTAATTGATCACCGCAAATCATCCAGTGACTTTAAAATTCAGCAGTTCATAGATTGAATTCCAGCATGACACCAGTTGTGCGAGAGGAAGTAAAAAATAACTTAATGCAATTAATGAACAAACTTTCAGTAAACACTTGGTTATTTATTTGCCTAGCGACGAATAGACAAACGGAAATTTATACCAAGTGAATTTTAAGGCGTACTGGCCCATTGATCTGTGCTAACCGATTAATAATCGCACGATTGCTTCACTGCGCAAAGTCTTTAGCTTTTTCACATTATGTTTGCAGGAAACTGGCTGGTTGGCGCAACTTTTCCTTCTACTACGAGTGCAAAAAACCCGTAAATATCCTACTCGTAGACTCTAACAGTAACTATGTAGAG
>JAHWFP010191765.1:5364-19852 GCA_023313725.1 Lithobius niger | reverse complement strand
CGATTGTAGCATGTAAAAGATCCTACGAACTAACTAGCAAAATAGCCCTCTTGTCTTCTGGTGCTACAGCATTTGGCTGGGAGCGTGACAAACCACTAAGCGACTACACTTTTAGTGCGAACCCTGGCATTTTTAAGAATGCAAAGAAATAAGAGTTGCAGCATCCCGAACGTTGGAAAGTTGTTGCGAACTTTCAGAAAGTCGAGGTTTTCTGTTTACGAGAAATATACAAGGCTGCATCAATACCACTTTTTGCCCATCCAATCGCGTACCTATACTTGTCGAATACCGCAAGTCCGCCGCTGATATTAGATCTTTTTCTTAAATGATGTATATACGAATGTCAAAATCTGTTAATTTTTAATGAAATTATCGAAAAAATGAGGTTTTACTGATTTCGCCTAGTCAACATCTATCTGTATTGGTGTACTGGTGCAGCTCTGGAAATGTACTTTTACAGCTGCTGCACCAGTGGGAAGGAGAAACTATTCAGGATCTTTTATCGTTTTCTTAATTAAAGGGAAATTGATCCAGATAATCTCTGATCATCGTACGCGTTGAAAGAATGACCATAATTGATATCATAGCTATGGCATGCGACTCATACTACCATGACCCATATACGGACTATGACAAAAGTCTCGTTTCTAGTTAGCGGTCAGATCAGCATCTTCACGCTCGAACTCGGTTACCATGGCCATTATACAGTTCATACCCACCAGAATCGCTTCTCCTAACTATTGAATCCCATTTGTCATTAAACTGCATATACTGCTACTCACTCTTGCAAGCAGTTTTATGAATTTGAATTTATGTGAAAACCTGGTAAGAAACTGGGATATTTTGACTCAGAAGTTCCTCAACCTATCAACAATCCTTGAAAGAAGTAGCAAGAGGTGATGATAACGGGAAGTCTTTCTTTGATAGCAAAGATTGACTGGATGGAGTGGTTGGATAAACAGTTCCATTACTGTAGTTGGCGACATGGAAAGTAAAGACGTACAAGCAAATAGTAGAAGAGCAGCATTGTAGTTGTGAATTGTGTGGTTGAATGTCGGGGTAAAACCATTCTTGGTAGGTGGGTCGTCACTGTTCAGATCTTTATATCTCATAATTATGTCACCTTGCATATACCAGTACTCTAGCGATGGAAGTTGAAGCATTTTGACGCCGTTGAGGTAGGATTATGTTTTCGAGACCAGGCAAAAGCTTTGTGGCACTTGCCTGGCAAGCATATTCTGCTTTATTACGGTAAAGCAGCATGCAATTTTAACAGGGATACTGAGGCGAATGTACTATGGATGGCATCTGTATGCCTTAGCAACTAATACTCGGACATCAAAATCGAAATTGACTTTGAAAAATTTCCGGCACGAACACAAATTGCTTTTGGCACTGAGTCTCACACAAAGTTACCAGTTTCCGTAGGAGATGAAAAACTACAGGAACACTGTGTTGAGGTGCTGTTTGAACTGCAGAACTCGGGTTACACTGAAAACGTGTTGAGGTAGCTTGTTCCAAGTGTTCATCACCAGAAAGGAAATAGTGCAAAAGGTAGTATTGCATCTGTTCATGTTTTAGCTCCATGGTTACAGATCACTGCATTTGTGGAGAGGGCATTTTTTTAGTCCCCGGTCAATTAGGATTCCAAGGTCCCTCAATGTTTTTTTTTTCAGGTAAGGCAATTACAGGGCTGAGATTGTATTCTTGAAGTTTGGCCAACAAAAGCGCTGTTGGCCAAACTTCAAGACTCCAAACATTTCGATATTTTGGTATTGAGTAAGGATGGGTCGGTAACCAAAACCGAAACCGAATTTTCGGTTTTTACTGTAAACCGACACCGAAACCGATTCGGATTTTGTGTCGGTTCTTCGTACGGTGTTCGAAAATCAAAAAAATTATTTGTTGTTTTACATTTTTTTAATAATTATCATTTTCTACGTATAAATGACAGCAAAGCTCCTAGCTATTAAAACGAAAATAGTAGAGGAAAATGATGCCACAGCTACACCCACGGTCTATGACGCTGCTGAAAGTGAAAGCAGGAGTAAGTTGAAGTTAGTAATACAACTGTTGCAAGAAAAAAAATTAGGAAAATCTGGTTGGGGTGGATGGTGGCAAAAACCGATACTGAAACCGAAACCAAGGTTTTTTGGGCGTGAAAACCGAAACCGGACTTGAAATCAACAAAATGAAACCGACCCATCCCTAGTATTGAGGTACATGCTCACGTTTTGGATCAAAGACACGATGCTGGGGATATCGTCTAAAAATATAACCAATGCAATTCAATACAGTCATCAGTAACTTACGTATCTACTGCTTTCCCTGCTGGCGTAGGAGCAGCAGCAGGTGGACTGGGTGCGGAAGGTGTCGCAGCTGCAGCAGGAGGAGGCTTTGCTGCGGGAGATGGAGCTACCGCCGTCACCTCAGGAATTTCCACGTCTTTCCAATCTTCACCCTCCTCCACAAGCAGAGCAATCAAAGTACCTAACTTGACATCTTGGCTGTCGTCGGGCATCTAAAATTGGTTGAAACCAAACGATAAATAAGTGTAAAAATAACAATATTACTATACCACGAACAAGAACATATGTCAATGTTCGTCTGAATTTTCGGTGAAGGTACCATTTACCTTCCTAACCAAACACCAGTCAATACATTGCAGTTCCCACAAATTCAAATTTCGTTAGGTGTTTGCTGGACTCCTGAGGAATGTCAACGGCATCTTCACCGAAAATTCACGACGAACATTGATAGATATTGTATAGCCTAGTGTTAGAGTAATTATTATTTTTCGAGAACTTAACAATAGCTAGCCTTTCTGTGACAGCAGAAACAATTTTTATCTTCTACAGTTTAGTACACAAGAAATTTTAGACTAAAACAACGATAGTATTATTCGTTAATTTGAACGTGTGAATACTGATTGATGCTAAAAAAAAAAAGTCATAAATCAGTTCCAAATTAACCGTAACCATGGCAAGCTGAAACCGACAGCCTTATTTCTAAAGAGCTGAAACTCAACGGATTATTTTGTTCAAGACACTGAGTAATGTAAAAGAATACAACTTTGGGGACAAGCACATGTATTGTCATTAATCATCTCCAACCCACTCCAATGTCAGTCACCACTTGCCATTTGGTTAATGAAAACCAATAGTTGGCAACTTGAATTTTAACCATATTCGCTAAACAGTAAACTAGCAATAGAGCCGTGACACTCAAACAGCCATATCTCGAGAACCTTAAAACCTACAAACTAATACCTTGGGGGCATTACAATCAGATGTACGAGGGCAAGCCTAAAACAATAGCTGTATTCTGCAAGAATACTGCAGTTAAATAAAATTATACAATTTCACACATTTGAAATGCCCTATTTCTGGCTACATGGCAAGTGCTTTTCTAAGGTCTACAAGTAAAGTGGCAACTGCTCCTGGATTAACGTTTGAGAGGATTGACCAACCCTTACCATTATCTTTGCCAAAATGCCAGTCTCTTCGGTTTCAAGCGACATGACGGCTTTGTCGGTCTGAATATCGCACAATGCATCACCAGGATTCACGGTGTCACCTGCAAAACACATTTAAGTGGCACAGCAAAACTTAAATAACGGGCTTGGATAAAAAAAAAAAAAGATGTTACGATAAGCAAATAAACTTGAATTGAGTTTTTAAAATTTTCAGGACCAAACCTTCTTTCTTGAGCCACTTGACAATGGTTCCTTCTGTCATGGTTGGCGAAAGCGCAGGCATTTTGATGATAATTGGCTTTACACCTAAACAGAGAAAAAAATGTGAGAAACTGACATATTACACAATATAGGCTAACGAGCGAAAGTAATATGTTGCAAAGATTAAATGTTACCAGGCTGCTTCGACACCACTATTTTGCTGATCCAATATTGACAGCCTACTGAATGAACACTGAGTCTGACACCAAAGCTGATTTATTTTTTTTGTATAAAATTTGAGCAAAGCAAACTTTTGCTTTACAAGCTTGATTTACAAATGAACGGACAATGTTTAAAAAATATTTCTAATTCTCTGGAGAATGATTTGAGCTATGGATTTGAAATTAGTACTATACAAAGCTTCTCGAAAAGAAAAAATACTTACTGTAAGCCTATTAAAACATCCATGGACTGTTAAAATTAATTCGATAAAAAAAAGGGGGAGGGCTGTAACAAAGATATTCATTTTTTGATGGTGGGTGCTTAGGCCTGCTGTAACCCCATCGCGGGAAAAGCCAGCGTTTATGTCGTCTTTCACATACATGCTCTGGGTTCAGCCTAATATTAACGCCCCTGTCTTCATTACCGTCATTTTATTTTTATCCACCATCCAAATTTACGCTAGCGTTCAGTTTTCCGCCTCATTCAGTAACCTATCGCTCATCCAATTCTGCACACTGAACGACAGCGCACTGATTTTCCACCCCATACGAACATTTTGTCTAAGAGAGGCTCGTTTAGATTTTTCAACGTCTGAACTGAATGGGTGAGGCGTAACTACGAGGGTTTCACTGAAACAGCACCCCCAAACAGTCGCAGCTTAGAGGTTCTTCCAAAACGACCCACATGTGTACAAAGACTACAAACCATAAACACGCTGCTGAAGACAGTTCGGAACTTTCAATGCACAAAAACCTTCCAACGTTCCAACCTTACAAAGTTCAAACGTTCCAAAAGTGTCTGATGAGAGAAACGACGTCACATTTCAACGCGACTGATGGCTCTATCCATAGTCATTCGATAATCCATCCAGAATCAGTCGATAACTGTGTCTCGCGCATGCTCACAATTCCGTAAAAATCAACCTCCTTTGTGAGCTGCTACGATGGTTCGATCCCACAATCCCTCAGTCGCGTCTTCAACATGAGGTTACTTCCATAGAACGGACATGTTTTGAACACAGGGGCTAGGGACACAATACGCTTACATGTGGGAACACTCACACCAACCGCGAGCGCATGTAGGCGTATTGTACACATGTATTACGTAGCAGCTGTTCCTATATGTAAACTTACGTTTTTCATCTTTCGTTAAAAACCACAGGGTCTAGGTAAACAATACGCTTACATGCGCTTGCGGGGTGGGGTACGTTTACATATAGGAACTTCTGCTACGTAATAAATGTGTACGAGCAAGGATTAAAGTAGTTCGTTGACGCTAACTCTCATTTTGCCTTTGGATTGCTGTATTATAGCTCTACCGAGTGTGCTGTGTTTTGGCAGTACCAAACTGTGCGCAGCAGCGAACTTTTTTTTTGCACATGTGCGATGTTTTGGAAGAAGCCGTCAGTGGCCTTATAGTGACGGCTTTCACCATCAACATCTGCCGACATGCTAAGTTGCCTGCACATTTTGGCGTCGTTATCGACCAGCACTGCAGTCGCACCACAAGCCCCCCTCTCAAGCGAAATGTAAAGCAGAGGAGCACGGCCGTCTGTTAAAAAGCCACATCCTCCTATACGCCTAATAATCCTAGCTGTTGTGAAGACGTACAAAAGCGATATAAAACGTTAGAATCCGTACTGCGAATACGGCCCAATTAAAGGGGTGCTATTGTAATCGCGTGACGTGCAGTGAAGTCTGGCGACCAGACGAACACGTTGTGTGCTATAGGACAGATCTTATCTATCCTAGGTGTACTGTTGTTATAAGGTATAACGAAGACAACACGGAGGCTTGAATGGGTGTAGTTAGATTTCCATATTCAAGGCCAACTGAGGTTAAACCACAATTTTTTTTTGTAGCTATCAGCAGGAGCGTTATCAATCAGTGATAGAATCCCACGGTTCGATTCCCAAATCAATCATGGCACATTTTTTCTTAATGTTTACATGTACGTTTAGTGTGCACACGTTAAATCCGTCAAGGTGACAAATCCACACAACATCTCGGCTTTTTACATTTAAAACACGTGTTAAATCATCAGCGTAACCGGTGATAATCGCATGCACAGAACGTGGGCTAAACAGCAAAGTCCGACTGTGCTAAGGTCGAATTCGGAGGTCGTAGCAGACAGCTTATTGAAAAAAAGACTCCGAAATTGTTATTTGTTTTCATAACCTTCTAATTTTCTCACCTGCTAATATTAGAGACGTGTGGAACTGCGATCGACCGACGGAGGTGCTAAAAATTATTCTATTTAAGCTGTAGCGTAACAATTTATCAGTAAAAACTGAACTCCGCCACAGGTAGGACGCCATCTTGAACCGACGGGTCACTCGAAAATCTGAAACCAAAAGTTAGAAGCCTGGCGGAAATTTATTTTTTATGAAATACTAGCAACAAGGTTAATTAAGTATGTATAATTTCTTTTACACCGATTAGTAGCAAGATTTCATTTGATCGCATTTCTTTTCTCGAAGTTGCAGCAAACCAAATTAAAGATGCCGTTTCCATGGTAACAGCGCATCCTCAATTAGCTATCCATAAACCGAATATTTGTTTACGTAAATTCTTGCAATCGTTTAATCCGTGACAATGAGATAAAAAAAAAAATTTCCTCCAGAAGAAACAATTTTTTCAGTTGCTTCTGAACTCTCATTATTGACAGGAGTGGCATGAAGGAAGGTGCGCATTGTCCGATAGAGTGTCTGTGATAATAGTACGGTTTATTCAAACAGTTGAGGCGCGACCCCATACGGCCAATTGTAGAACGAAATGTAGTAAATGGTAAGAACTCACGAATGGTAAATTCAGGGCTCACGCGCACTGGGTGGCCAAGTTGCGCGGCTAGTAGTGGTCACAGCCAAAAAGCATGGGGATGTGCCACGCGGCCAGGTCTGTTTTTCATTGATAATTCTCGATCACGTGGTGAAAAATGAACACGCAGCAAGTATGGTCACCCTGTGGTCGCCTGCATGCCGCTTGGGATCCCAGTGGCCGCCGCAGCCAAGTGCACGTTGCTATATATACAGTAAGCATTCTTATTGGCCATGCGGCTTGGTCACCGTGTGCACGAGGGCCCTTACTGGGACAACAGGCATTCTAAGTCTTTTTTTGTGTATGGACAGGAGGTCCAAGTGGTAGTGATGTGATTTTCTTTGAAGTTATTGGTGGCTCGGGTGTCTTTGTGAGGAGAAAGAGGTTAAGATCTAATGGTGTGTTTTGTGAATTTCTGAGTGCATCCTTCTTGAGACACGCTACGATTGGCCTTTCAGTTTTCTGATTAACTCGTCTTGCCAGTGATTTCAAACTAGCAGAAGGGGGGGGGGGGGCCAAGGAGTGAAGAAAAGGTGCACTGTTCGTGGGATAGTAAAGGTGTGGATGGTGTGATAATGATCCCACTTTTACTCCTGGTCCGGTGCACCTTACCCTTATATGAAGATTGAGAGTTGTAAGCGGACGGGGCGCACCAGAGAAAAGAGAGATATCAAGGTTGTTGAGTCAAAGAGTAAGGCAGTGCTAAGTTGGAGTCAAGACTGACCCTGCATCTGAATATATGACGTGAATACAGAAGCAGATTCAGGAAGGAGTCGTGCCTCAGTCCACACAGCCCCTGGTAACGTGGCGGGAATGGACACTTCCTCACAAAGGATAAAGTGGAGCAGGTTGTTGTGAGAAATACGGGCAGACTGGACATAGTGGAAGGAAAAACTTGAACAGAATCAGGCGGAAGTGAACACATCAGAAAGATTTGGAAGAGGAAGAGAAAGTGGACTTAAAGAGACAGGCGGGAGAAGGGAGGCAGAGAAAAGTGAAACAGAAAGTTGCGACGGAATATGGTCTGCTAGTCTGCTATGGTAATTTGGAGGGGATGAAGAAGAGGTAGGATCTGGGAAGGGAGTTCGTGATGGAGAGGTGGCAGGAGCCAATGCGTAAGGAAAGGAGTGGGAGTAAGGGAATCAGAATTTGTGAGGTCTGTGGAGGGTGCTGGAGGTGAGAGAGGTTGGAGAGGTATTGTGTTTGCGGACAGTAATGTCCTTAGGTAAGGTGTCTTGGTGTAGGGCATGGGATGCAGTTGAAGAAAGGGTTGAGGGATGAGATGAGAGATACACCACCCGGGAAGATGAATTTCTTCAGGCTGCAGAAGAGTTTGTGGAGAGAAGTGGCGAGGAGGGGACGGGTGATGGAACAGGAAAATGAAGCAGATTATAAAGGAGCGGCGGACATATAGGGCTTGGAGGAGAATGTTGGGGAGGGGAAAGAGGGAGATGTGAAGGAGCTTTGGACAATGTGTATTTAGCAAGAGAATGGCTGGAGAAGTGGTAGAAAGGATGGAGTGTATATGGTGAGAGGGGTGGTGGAAGGAGGAGGTGATTTTGGGGGTGTGCGATGAGTAGAAATGGTGCTAGGGAGGAAACGTGGGAAGAGAGAGGCAAGGTCGAGGAGGTGGATGTTATGACGTTAGTATTGGAGCACCTGAAGGGTGTCTGGGACAGGGGAGGGGGAATGAGATGATGAAAAACTGTCTGTCTGGTAAGGAGCAAGACGGTGTTCAGGGTAGGATGCTGGAGGTATCTCCTTGGAGGAACTGGAGGAAAGCTGAAGGCAGTGAAAGGTGGGAAGGCGATGGTCGGGTGTCGGGAAAATTTTTGAAAGGGCTAAGGATAAAAGGGAAGATGAGGCTTTTGCTGAGTTTAATGGGGTTTAGGATGCAAGGGATGTTCTCTAAAGTTTGAAAAAAGTGAGGGTTAGTCTTATTTGAAAGAGAAAGGACAGGAGATTTCTGAGGAACTATCGGCCTGTTGCTATCACTTAGTACAGTTGATAAGGTTTTCATGAAGCTCACGACTGAACGGCTGAGGGAGGATTTGGATGAACAGGGGAAACATGGGGAAGTTCAGAATGGGTTACGGAGATGAAGAATGCCTGAAAATATTGTTTTGCAGTCAATTGAAGTGGCCAGGAAGGAAGGGAGGGGGGGTGTGGATAGCATTTTTAGACATTGATACGGTGAATTGGGGCTGTTGTGGGAGGAATTGAGAAAGAAGGGGTTGGAAAAACGGTTTATTGGTCTTATTAGGTTTCATTTGGGGTCATGTATGAAGGTGACTTGGGAATGGATCAGTTCAGAGTTAGTTGAAAGTAGGGCGGGACAGAGACGGGGGCTGATGCTCTGTCACCACTGCTGTTCTTAGTCTTTTTGACGGGACTTGAGAAAAAACTGGTTGATACGGGGCAGGGGAGAGAGAGAGAGGGGTACCATATGACGCCATCACTGAACTTTGCTAATGATGTGGGGACGTTGAATGATAAGAGGGATGGTCATGAGAGGTTGCTTAAGGTGTGGGTGGAGTGTGGAGTTGACAGGAGATTGGGATTTAATGAAGATAAGTCAACGTTTATGATGTTTGGGAATGGTAAAGATCAATGGAATGGTGGTACTGAGGATTGGACTTGGATGAGAGGGGTGAGAGGGAGGAGGTTGTTAGAATGCAAGTAGTTAGGGATGAAGTCCAGCTTGGGGATGACTGAGGCGGGTATGGACAAGAAGGTGGTGGGTAATGCAGGAAGGGTTTGGGGAATGCTGATAAAGGTGGCGATGTGGGGGCATAATAGATACGAGCTTGCTCGCATCCTGTGCCAGGGGGTTGTGGTCCCGAGGGGAACGTCTGCGTGGGGAGTTTTTGGTTCTGGTACCGGAGGTCAGGAACCAGCTTGAGAGGTTCCAGGAGGAGCTAAGGTAGATGGGCACGGGGGGGAGGCTAATCAATTTTCAGCAAAAGAAGCGATGACGAAGTTACAATTTGACTTGAGGAGGGTGCTGTCTAAGGATTGTATGGTGACAAATGTTTATGAAATGATACCGAGGAGGAGAATTAAGTATGAGGACCGTACCAGTAGGTTGGCATATCCGGTGCAGTGCGGTGATCTTTAGAGGAAAACGGTGGGACAGAAGGGGATTAAGGAAGTGTAGACCAAGCTGTGAAAGAAGATGAATGGGAAATCGTCGACTTTTTCCCTATAGAAGAAAAGCGTGTATGGGTTGACAGAAGTGTTATGGAGGGGCGGGCGAAGTGGGAGAGCATGCTTTTGTGTAGAGCTAGAGGGGATGTGCTGACGACATGGGAACTAGTGTGAAGACATGGGAGAGATGAGGGTGTGACCTGTGGGATTTGTGGGGCGGGGGAGGAATTTTTGGAACATTTTGATTGATTGCTAGGGGCTCAAGGTTTTGAAGGAGAGAGATGAGTGAGAGGGAGGAGGCCGTTAGATGGTGCTGGGATGGTGAGGGGGAAGGCTAGCGGTATGGCGGAGAAGGGCTATGTGGCTTCAACCAGCAGTTACAAAAGGGATAGCTAATGGAGGCATCATCATCATACTTTCTGGGAAAACCTACGTAAAAAATAGTGCAAAAAAATATCACTCATGTTACAACGTGGAATCTCCACGTGCAACATCGTTGAGCAGGCCGTGAAGTGGAGCCAAGAGGTAAAAACCAAGAGGTAGAAACTGCATGACTTGCCTCCTGTCTCAACACCAGTTCATGTGCATGCCGGAAAGTTGTTTGCCACCTACTGCAAGCAGGGAATGGGTGGGCCATTAGAGATGGCACATCATTAGAAAAATGTTTAGTATTTATTCTAATAAACATTTAACAAGTTTACCACTTTTTTGTGTGATGCCAACATGCCAAAATGCTAGTTATAGCGCCTGTGCCCTAACAATCCTGCAACTTTAATGCAATGCAACCATGTTCTTTCCCACTAGTAAATGGTACCCACTGTCGTCAGGCATGCCACCATCTTTTCCGCATTCTTATGTTAGCGTGTGTGACCTAAGGGGACCACCTGGGTTCGAATAGGAAAGTATTTTAGGTTCAAAATTCCATTTTTACTTCTCTAAGATACTTATGCTGACTTTGTCCAATTTACATTAAGAAACTAACTGTCCCATTTACCACAAACCAAACAAGTACCACATTATTGGTTTGTTCCTATGAAGTATGAATTTACAATCCTCGTGATGATCTACATCATGTAGTTTGCTTCATGACACTAAACAAATTAATAATTATAATAATTCTTAACAGTGGTACAAGTTTTAGCTTACTTTATTTTTAGATGGAGGCTCCAAAAACTGCAAACGGTTAAGAGTTTTTCTCCATTGTTCTGGAGCGGTGGAAGTATCAATTGTATTTTTTTTTTAATTCCTAGCTACAGCCATACGTGCTTTAACAGCACTTCAGATTCACTTTCCAGAACATTGCAGCGTAACACATACCAGATGCAAACATGGTAATGCACGTACGCTTCAAACTGAAACCTCCTCCGCACACATACGTACTAACTTGTCCAAGATATATGACAACCATGATGCATATTGCATATTTTGCTAACAGGCCATCACTCGCTTCCAAAATCAACAAAATAAAACCCAAAACATTCGAAGACAGGTTGTTTCCACACTTAACGTCAAGCATGGAAGTCAAGTCACGGAGTGTCCTAAAAGAGAGAAAGGGACATCACACCTCAAAGTGACTGGTCGATTTCCAACGGATTGTGGAACACATCAGCCACAACAATTAAAAGAGGTGGTCGATTTCCACTGTGTTTTTGAGCATGGGGAAGCGAGAGCTTATTGACTAACTCCCGATGGATCCATTCGTCGCATGAAAGATGACGTTAACTTGCGTTCAACAGGAACGTTTAAAACGAAGGACAAGTTTATGAAGCAAAACGTCTATTATGTAATAAATGTGTACAGTACAAGCAAGTGCTAAGTAGGTCGTCAAACTCGTGCCTCTTGCTTGGATATTTAGAATGCCGTGTTTTGGAAACACCAAACTGGCTCCAACAGTCTCTAGTTTTGGTGGATTAGGTATGGAAGGTACGGCATTCTACGCATTATTGTCTGACAAAGGTAGTGCCCCCAAAAAATACAGAAATATCTCGCTCCAGGGGTCGAAATATTCGGATGCATAGGGGCAATTTGCACTCCAAAATCGTACTTTGCACTCCAGAAGCAACTCTTGGAGTGCAAAATAGCACACCGAAAGTTGAATTTTCGTAACTTTTGAACCGCACAAGCTACAGACTTGCGGTTTGCGGCATTTTAAACAAGCTTGGCGTTTAGATTTCCAGTGACACCATTCATTCCAAAGAAGTTAAAATTCCATTTTTTACTACATTTGGTTAAACTATGTGAATAGGTATTCAGTTAAATAGTCAAGTTAGTTTTAAGCACAGTGCAGGAAAACGGTACATATACAGTATTATAGTGATGCTGAATGTTAGAATTTTCAATGGCTATAAAATAGGAGACCATAGTGTTGGTTAACATTTGGGTTTTGCGCTCCATAGAAGCTTTTTGCAGCCCAGTAACATATTTGGAGCGCAAATTTGCAACCGGATTAAAATTTGGAAATTCGACCCCTGACGCTCATTTCCCTACATTACGGCTTTTTCACATTCGTTTTCTTGCTACTGCACAAGTCACTTTCAATTTTTTGGCAAGTCACTGAAAAGAATCTTAACGCATGAAAGAAAAGCTGTCTTTTATTTTCTGTTTCACTGTTTAACTTCACTCACATTCTTTAAAAATACAATACAAAATATTTCTACTTGCATTGATGTTGAAATGCACACCAAAAATAATGCAACACAAACAACTGCTGTTGCTGTAAACTCTTTCAGCCTAAATAACATTCAAGTACCGTAAATTGTGGATTAAACGCCCATGGGTTTATGCAGTTCATTTGAATAAAATAGGGGGGTGGGCTTTAAATCAAGCATTATCAATTTTCTAACCTTTCTGGACATCTATTACAGAAAATTCGAAGCTTTTGAACGATCTCTGAAAGATCAATTTTTACATTCTTTTAATTGCTGTGAAGAAGGGAGGAGGCTTAGGTGAGAGATGCCAAGGCCTTGTGCAGGTGCTAAAAGAAGAGTCCACTATTACCACAGGGAGGGAGAAGGGGCCAGTAAACATAGCAAGCAGTAATATTTTTATTTACATCATATAACTTTTAGGTAATTTTTCGTACAAAAACGACAATTTGAGGGGTGGGCTTTAACTCCACTATTTCATGATTTTGACTTTACAGCACTTTAGGGGGGGTGGGCTTTAGTTTCAACTGGGCTTTTAATACACGATTTACGGTAAAAGAAGAAATCCATAAGCTTAATTATTAATCCTTGGCCATTTGCAACATTTGCAAATAATTACTTGTTACAGCAAAAAGATAAAAATTTAAATATATACACATCGCACTACAACATGAAGCATTTTGAAGCAAATTCTCGATTAGAGCTTCATCCGAAGCACTTCCTCCGTTGGTCAAAACATGAAAATGAGCGGTTGACATTATTGGTGATTTTGCACTCCCAAATTCGTCTCGGGCCGGGCGCATGTTCACAAATCCACACTACTAAACTCATCTCGGGGCGCCGGGCATGGGGGTTCACCGTTATCTTTGTTTCCAGCATTTAACAAAGAAACCACAAACTTTATAAAATTAATTGCGTAATGCGAAATTCTCACGCCAAAGACAGAGCTACAAAATGATACCAAAAAAACGGAAATAGATAGTTGCTTAATGTCAGGAGAAGCCAAAAATAGCAAACATTTATCATGCCTGGATCTTAACACATGAGATTGTATACAAAGACTTCTGCCCCTACCGTACTCTTTTAATCACACTAAAGTAAACACATGAATCGCTATAGGCCTACAACAAATCATGAACTCGTCGTTTAGCACACAGCTATCATAAATATATATAACTTAAAATAAATGCCATGCGTGGATAAAAAATAATAAAACAATAACACCATAAAATATGTACACAAGATATTGAAGTACACTATAAAAAAATATTCTTGTATAGTTTTCATGTCGTATTTTTTTTTTTGGTGTGCCTAGTTACGTACCTAGTTATTCAGATTGCAATAAATTCAACAATAATTGAATGGCCATTTCTCTTTACAAAACTAAGTTTTTAACATGCCATCATCAGTGTAAAATCTTTTTTTTTTACAGTCACTAGGCATAGTAATTTGTTACGCTACATGATTCTAGCTAAACATTAAGGAAAAATTGTGATTTACTTCCTCAGACGGCCTTTAAAACTTCAGCCCACATCACACACCTCACGGTGGCATAGTGCGGTCCCAAGTTTCAAAGTACGGATGAGGACGTGGATAGCTGGCAGGGCCTTACACCGACTTCTTCGTATGGGGCAAAAAGAGGCGGGGAAGGGGGGAAGATGCCATTCATGGAAATGTGAATACAGTAGTTACAAAAATGGAAAACTGACCTCATATTTTTATTTACTACTGTACTAGTCCTTCGACTAGCCCACCCCGACATGATTTAAAAGGCTAGTTATTGCAGAAATGTCAACTTCATCTCTACAAAAACATAGTTGGGAAGACATTTTAAAATCACAAGGAAATGTATACGCTATTTACTAAGGCTGTACCGATACCACGTTTCGGCCTCACCGATGCAGTACCGATAACAATACATGTGGTACCGGCAGGATCGATACCGATACCAATACTCCCGCTCCCCTCCCCCCCAAAAAAAC
>JAHWFP010191764.1:99062-130101 GCA_023313725.1 Lithobius niger | reverse complement strand
TTACTTTGCCTTTTGGACTTGTATGTCAGACTGGCTGAGCGTAGAAATCTAACCCACAACCTTTGAAACCGAAGGCTGGGGTCCTACCGCTGAGCCATACTGATACAGCCTTAACTAAATACAAATGCAAACATATTTACTTTGCCTTTTGGACTTGTATGTCAGACTGCCTGAGCGTAGAAATCTAACCCACAACCTTTGAAACCGAAGGCTGGGGTCCAACCGCTGAGCCATACTGATACAGCCTTAACTAAATACAAATGCAAACATATTTACCTTGCCTTTTGGACTTGTATGTCAGACTGCCTGAGCGTAGAATCTAACCCACAAGCTTTGAAACCGAAGGCTGGGGTCCTACCGCTGAGCCATACTGATACAGCCTTAACTAAATACAAATGCAAACATATTTACTTTGCCTTTTGGACTTGTATGTCAGACTGCCTGAGCGTAGAAATCTAACCCACAACCTTTGAAACCGAAGGCTGGGGTCCTACCGCTGAGCCATACTGATACAGCCTTAACTAAATACAAATGCAAACGTATTTACTTTGCCTTTTGGACTTGTATGTCAGACTGCCTGAGCGGAGGAATCGAACCCACGACTTTTGAAACCAAAGACTCAGGTCCTGCCGCTAAGCAATACTGACGCGACCTTAAATAAATACTGATGCAAACCATTTACATTGCCCTTTGGACTTATGTGTTAGAATGCCTGAGCGGAGGGATCGAACCCACGACCTTTGAAACCAAAGGTTGAGGTCCTACCACTGAGCAATACTGACACGGCCTTAAATAAATACAAATGCAAACCTTCTTAATTGTCTTTTGGACTTACATGTCAGACTGACTGAGCACGGGAATTGAACCCACGACCTTTGAAACCGAAGGCCGAGGTCCTACCATTAAGTCATACTAGCACGGCCTTAAATAAATACAGAAGCAAACCTATTAACGTTGCCTTTTGGACTTCTATGTCAGACTGCCCGACTGGGGAATCGGATGTTTTGGCTCTTTCTGTAAAAAGGTACCCATGACGTCCCCCTCAATCTTACGTTGTGCCACCAGCAAGAAAAAAAACAATATTCCTCTTGCATAATTATATATTCTAATCACTAGGTTCCTTTGAAGCTTCGGCACTGCCTGCATTTCACGCATTGTGTGGATGTTATTGTACTGGTAATTTGTCAGGGAAAAGGAAATTTTCATACTGGAAAGCAATCCCTTTTTGCCCTTTTGTCATTGAGTCCACTAGGAAGACAAGAAATAATTGCAGAATTGTCTGGTATATTTTTCTAAGAAACAAACTAAGCGCATTTTTGCCTGCAATGCAGAGATTTAACTACTAGGTCACAATCAGAAACCAAGATGACAAACCATAGTCCACAATTCTATCTTCACTGAGCATACATAAATGCTCCTTTTCTGTGTGAAATGTCATGTGCTCCAGATTCTATTCTGCAGCTGATCAATGTTCATGCATAAAGAATAGATGCAGTGCTACATGCGCAAAACAACCTACCATGTACCGAAATGAGTGAGAGTAGATGAAACGACGATCTCTGTGATAACAGTGATGAAAACACTATACAGGATCTACCAAACTCCAAAAACGAAGATGATTGCAGCGAAGATGATGTTGATCACAATTATTGATTTAAAAAAAAAGACCTTATCCATTTTTTAGTTTAATTAAAGAAACTCTTAGCTTTAATAAATTAAATAAGTTAACATTTGTATTATCATAGTGACGTGTTTTGGCATGAAGGTGGAAATATCACAGGAGCTATTGATGCGTAAATATTATAAGGCAATTTTGTTTTGGCCTTCAAACTATCGCTCCAAAGTACCCTACAGAAATAAAAATTAGTCCTAAATGACGATGATATTGTTGACGATTTGATGAACTATTATCTGAGTTGAATGCTATATATCTTGTTTTGAATTTTCATAGTAGCCATCTTGATGCCCGCCATCTTGCTGATGTCGTTCTTTACAACACGTATCACAGAGTAGCACCATGAAAATTATCAGAAAACTAGAGTATACTGATGAAACAATAACAGTGCCAATTATTTTTTACGAAAACTGCATTAAAATTAGGAGTACAGGAATGATATCGGTGTCGTATTCGAGAATTTTTCGCATAAATATCGAAATATCACAGAAACTATTGATTTTAGAGTGTTTATTATACAGATGTTTTGTTGCGGCATACAAATTATCTTTCCAACGAGCCCTACAAAATCAATAACCGTTCATAATTAATGAAGATATTGACGATTTCATGAGTTACGATGGTGGCCATCTTGATGACGTCATAAGTATTATACGCCACACATCAGAGTGGCACCATGGAAATTCTTCATTTGTAGGTAATTTTTGTGTGAAACAAAACTAGTCCCAACTTTTCATCACGAAAACTGCCACGGAGGATGTTTTTTCGACATATGCTCCTCTACTATAACGCATACGCTAAAAATGGTTTAATTTCCTTTCTTTCGACACATTTCTCACATTTTTAGCCTCCTACTTCCAGAAGTGAAGAGGTACATATATACATATATACCGACCGTAAGTTTTTAATGTTAATATTAAGCTTGAGCTCTGCAGAGAAGCCCACTTTCTACTAGAATTTCGTGCAGCAATAGAAAACTCTTAAACGAAGGCAGTTACGGGAAAGGACTGTTGTAATAATTTCTTCCAATACTGTAACACCAGAACTGGGGGGAGGGGTTGCTGAGGCAAGTGTAACCCCCTTCAGAAAGACTGAAATCTGCGTAAGAAAGCCAACCCATGGTTTTTTGCTACGAGTTTTTTTTAATCATGTTAGATTTATAACTATTCTTTCGTGTGGGGGGGGGGGGGGGGGTGACGTGTACGGCTTAAAATTGTGGAGGGGAATACATTTGTCAGTGCCCCCTCCCCCCCAAAAAGTTTTACCCACGGCCCTGTGTAATGCAACCTGCGTCTCACAATTTATAAAAACACAAATCTATAAGAAAATTAGTTTTTTTCTTAACTTGCAAAGTAATACGAAAAGGTAAAATCTTTGACAATATTATTCCCAAATTTTGTAACCATAAACCTGACAAAATTATTATTTAAAATTAATTAAAACAGTTACGTACATTAATAAATTATGGCAAAAAACAAAAAAATAACACAAAAGCCGTGGATAGTCATTCTTACGCACACTTCAGCGGGGGAGGGGGGGGCACTTGCCTCATCCCCCGCACCCCACTCTCGCCCGCCACCGTCCTGGTTTTACAATATTTGACAACGTTATTAGAATTTCACCCGTAACTGCCTTCGTTTTAAGAGTTTTCTATTGCTGCCCGAAATCCTAGTAGAAAGTGTGCTTCTCTGCAAAGCTCAAGCTTAATCCGAATTAAGTTCTTAACGTGCAAGATCACCTACAAACCCATTCCCCAATCATTCATCCCTTCACCTGTCTGGGTCACTCTTAGATAGAGACAGGATATAGATGATGTTAAGATGCTATTGCAATTGAAAAACCAAACTTGGCAAATTGTCTAAAGTAGAAAACAACTGCCCCCTGACTATTGCATGCGTGCCGACATCTATGAAGTAAAATGAAAGGTATTTTCATTGGCCTGACTCGATGCGGTTAGTGAAATTGTCCAACAGGACCAAATCAAATAGTTTCATGTGGTTTCATCTGTGAAGTCAAAATATCACCAATTTTTGGTGTGGATGATGCACGTACAGGCCCATACGCAGGAAGAGCACACGGGGGGGGGTTAGGGGCACCTACCTCCTCCTAGCCGCTTCCCCTTCCAAAAAATATAAAATTCTTCGGCAACAGTTGTTTTGAGAGTCCCGCATTTGAAGAGAAAAAAAATCTGAGTTTAAATAGAATGTATTTTTGGTAGAGGGGCAGGGCCACGTTCCCCAATATACATCCGCCCTGGAACTCACCCCTGGTTAGTAATTAAACCTTGGACGAAACACCGATTTAGTTTGAGGAATTGTTTGAGGACTTTTGACCTTGGACGAAACGGCTATGTCGCGTTTCGCATAATCTCATTTCATATAACTACGGTTTTTGGATTAATTTATGCAAAATGGTACAGTCACCCGTCCTGCATAAACCACTCCAATGACTTCTCTTTTGCATATTCCACTTTCATATAAAAGTCCTCGTTCGTCCTCGTCCTCGGCCTGGAATGGGGTTCGTCACAACTAAACGTGGAAGAAAAAGTGGACGTGGACATATAATGGAAATTGAGACATGAAGACAGATTGCCACGAAATTCTGTATCGTTTGTTTTAAATCTGCGGCACTTATTCATGTGGGATCGTTGGAGATTTTCGCATTTTTTCGAAATTTTTTGTTCTGAATTAATGTTTTAAATTACACTGTCTCGCTCACACTTGCTGCGACTAGCACATAATATCAGAGATGCTAGTATAATAAAGATGCCAACAAATCTTTATTTAATTATTATAAAGTATTATGCGAAACGGGCAAATGTTTTCAAATTATACAAAGCAGCATTATACGAATTGGGAATATGCAATGCACTATTATGCATAACATGATGCCAACGACAAAACACCTATTTAGTGTTTCGTCCAAAGTAAAAATGTCCCCAACCCCTCACCCGTCTTTCTGAAGGTCTGCATGATCCCCTGATTGAGTTTATACTGCTTTTTCCGTCAATAAGGTAGGACCTACCGCTGACGCTTCTGAAAAGAAAAAAAGAAAATAAGTTGTAAAAATAAAAAGCCTTGATTCTGGCATCTCTAGAATTCGTTCATTAGTTTCATCACCACGGCCAAATCGCCAACTGTAGGGTGGGTTGGGAGGTTGTGTGGAGAGTGGACCTGCTGTAGGGAAAGTTGCCGCTGGTGTTACGCAAGGAACAGTCAGTGGTCCATGCCTATTTCTGATTTATGCAAATGACCTGCCCGTCCAGCTCAACTCGAAGAATTATCTCTTTGCTGATGATAATGGTATTGTGCGGGTAATCAAGTCGATGCTGACAGACGGTTTTTTCATTAAGATGTTCAGGTAGTGGATGTTTGGTGTGGAACATTGGAAATGAAATTATTGTTGGCAAGACTAAAATGATGACTATGAGTCGCAAGTCTAGGAGGGAGCCCCGGAAGTATTTCATTAAAGGGGAGAGTACTACATCTGCAGAAGAGGCGAAGTCCTTAGGTGTTACTATTACATCAAGTTTCAACTGGTCTAGGCACTTGGAAGAAATTTATGGTAAAGGCCTAAAAATTTTATTTACCGTATGCTGCTGTAACGGCGGACACTATGACGTCTAAGGTGCTTGTAACGCCCCGGACATCTTTGGTTGAATTGGCTTCTCAGTACTATTGCTTCTGGTGTTTGTTTATGACTTTTTCATTAACAAGCACAGCATTGGCTCCTATCCCAGCATGGGGAGGGAAGAGTTGATGTCCTAACTATCTTAGTTTATCTCAACTACCAGTAAACTAACTGGTAACTGTGCTGCCACCAACGGTGGATTAATTTAATAGCTAAGGGGTAGTTGGAAACGAGTATTATTTATACCATTTTGCAAATCATGTTATTAAATCATTAGTACTCTTTTGGAGTTTTAAAAACCCTTGGTTTGTATTTTAAACAACAAACATAGATAAATAAATTTGCATGTCAAGAATAATACTAGCTTACAATATGCTTTTTCAATAAAGCGTCTTTTGAATTCAAGTGAAGTTACAAAAAATCAAGTTTACATTTTAAAAAGCAACAAACGATGTTCAATTTGGCACAAAAGAATAACAAGTTTTCTCTCGGAAGTTCTTGGGTTCTTGGTATAAGCAACCCGATAAAAGTAAAAGGCGGTCGCAAGTTGCAATAATTATTCACAAGGGTTTTCCAGTTATTTTTCTAGTAATCAAACCGCCCAGTTTTGTTTCAACCCCCGAGTTAATCAAACCTTCTTTTTGTTGCAGCTATGTTTTGCTTAGATCAAACCGTCCACAGTTATGTTTTACCACGCATGATAATCAAACCTAATTTAAAATAAACAAGAAATTGGCTTTTAGAAAGAGGGCTACTCTTAAATTATGGAGGGCAGGGGGTCAGAAATGTCGATGGCTTAGCCAACCATAAGTTCATTCAAGCTAAAGATTTAGTTAAAATTAAGACTAAAAATTTAGAATAGGGGACCTAAAATTTAAGTTTCTTAAGTTAACTAGTACTCATACGAACCACTACCTCTGCCCGGCATGGCAACAATCAGACCGTGACATCTCCACTCCCGACTGGCGTGACCAATCTCCTAGATTGATATTTCGTGAGCTGTGCTGTGGATGTTTGGGCATGGGGTTTTTATGCTGTAGAGGGGGAAAAGCGCGGAGGTGAGGATAGTTGCGGCCTCCTGATTGGCTGAGGGCCAGGAGAACACTCAAGGAGAAAAACTCAAGGAAGGAGGAGGACGAAGGATAATGCACAGTTAAACTTTGGCAATAAATAGAAGGAAAGCTGGAGGTTTTCATTCGGATTTCTTTGTTGGTCACAGTCGAGTTTCTAGAGACAAGGAACAACTATACACAACGAATTTTAAGGTCCGGTAAAATGAACTGGTAATAAAAATATTGCCGAGCTTCGGTAGAGTTCTAGGGCAAATGATTATTATAAAAATGTTGGTGGAAATGCTAGAACGCATTTAAATTATGATTTGAATTATCAGCCGATAATTTGAAGGTTTGATATTGCGGAGATTTTTCATAAAATTTGGACGTCTTCAAATACATATAAAAAATATCACTCTAGAAAATGGTTGTATGTATCCACCTGTATTTGAGGTTAAGTACCAAAGGTAGCCCCTCCTATTAACACAACTAAGCTAGTGTTTGGTGTCTTTTTGCCTATAAAGAACAAGGTGGAAAGTATTTACAAATGTACAGAGTTTGGAAGTTACGACGACCGGAAGTGCGAACTCTATGGCCCAGTTTGAGCATTTTTTCAAATGACTTTTGCCGACGAACCAGAAGGAATTTTTACATTCTGTTTCCGTGGGAATAAAACTGAAGTTTGTGGCTATTAATTGGCGAAAAGTTCATAACTTCCGGAGATATGCTTCTTCAAAGATCAAGGTCTTTTAGGTTGGGGCGGGGGGCAAGAAGGGACTTCGAGGGCCGAGAAAAAAAGTGTTCGTTGTTGGAAACGATGGTTTCCCCGAGGTTTTTGATCTTTAGTCCGGGTATCCTCTCCAATCAGGTAATTCGGTAATCCGACTTTACATGCCCACACACGAAGGATTTTATTCAGGGTCCGGTTGCACTCCAAATAAAAGCTGGAACAGAAAGTTAGTGCACACAAGCTATGCAAAAAAAAAGACTGCCAAGCCATGTAGCAAATAAAACAGAATAATCATATTATGTACTTTTATCTTGCGAAATCCATCTTGGTTTAACTTTTATTCAAAAATGAGTGTTTTAAGAATGAGATTTCAGGGTTCCATTCATTTTTAATTTAAAAAATGAGATTGCGTTTTTGGAATACTTATTCCTATCCCGGGATCGTTTTTACATGTTAAAAGTTTACACTGTTTACAAAAATATTAACTTTGCCGTTTTTTATTTTTGGGGAACTAACGTTTTTGTGGCTCAGAAAAATTTAAGTAAAATTCAAAGTTACAAGTTAAAAACACTAATTTTTGAACCCATTAACTAAATGCTGTTCATGCTGCTTCGTGCAGGAAAATCTTACAAGCATTCAGAAAATGGGGCAAAAGACATATTAAAATAAAGGAAACACTATTTTCTCTTAGAAAATTACAAGATCATGTTTTTGTAAAAGAAACCTGTCAAATGAGGCATCCCGCTATTAAATTGTTCGTGGGAGTCCGGATTATGTCAAATTGCATAATTGCATTGAGTCTTTTTTTATGTGTGACTGGCAAAAACACCTCGCCGTCCTCCCTTAACCTAGGTTACGATAACTGTTGGAAAAGGATGTTCTGTGAACGCATAGAAGAATAACGGCTCTATTTAACAGCAACTAATACCACTAGAATGGTTTAAGGTTACCAAACAACTTGTTCACAGTTTAAAATTTACCACTAAAGGGTTTAAGGTATGACCCATAACTTAAACATAAAATACAGCACTGGAAGGTTTTATGGCTAATACCCAGCAACCTTTTAACGACAGTGCTAACCTTTTTCGCAGAGGGGTAGACAAACAGCTTTTTTAAAGAAAGACATTTCGTAGAAAACTTAAAGAAGAACTAGCCGGGGACAAACTATAACTCTCATAGAATACTCCGAATGAATATTAAATTAGTGTCGTTCAGTCTATACAAACTTTCTTCCACAGGAGGAAGACGTTGAAATTTATAGAGAAAGAAAACATTGGCACTTAAAATGTAGGTTTGGAGTCCAAAACGAGAAATAACTAAAGGTTCCTTTTGTTGTGGTTGCACCTTCAATAGACCACGTAATAAAATTAAAGATAAAGTAATTTTCAGTCAATTTGTACTGAAAATGAAACGTTTAATAATTAAATGTTTAAACAAAATAACGACTGAGCGTATCAGCGTTCAAACAATACTTTCCAGGTTTGTACAGCCTCTGATTTAAAATTCAGTAAATACACTATTTAGGTTTAGTTGCTCATAGATGGAGTCACAGTTGTAGCGGTGTACAACTTACAAGAGTTTAAAAGAACTTAAAAGGGAAAGCTAGTTTGTTTTAGGTTTCCGGTTTTTAGTATAGGAAAAAAACTCAACATGAAGAAAATGTACCAACCACTAGGGTTAAAATGGATGGCTTGCACCAATTTGCACAAAAAAAAAACATTTTAGGGAAAAACTACGCAAGTTTTAGTTGTTCACATGGAAGACCTAAGTAAAGGTTTTACCTACTCCTATACTGATAAAACTACCATTTTTGGGGGGTTAGGTTAGAATTATAATCTTCGTCTTAACGAGAAACTAGTATTTAGTTCAAAGAGCCATAATTGTGGTGATCAATCACAAAAATTTCATCCTTTTACATGACAAAAGTTTAACAATAAAACATTAGTCCTATTTTTAAAAGGAACAGGGAAAAATCCATTTTAAGTTTTTAAACACTGGCACACTGAAGTTAAATGAGGTTAAATTAAATTCAGGTAACTTTACTTTACAGAACTCTGGAAAGAAATCACGGGAAGCGTCTTTGTTTACTTCCGGTTTACCGGACACACTACCGTTTATTTACACGAAGGTTAACAGTTTGGTTGCGGGAGTCTTCCTATTAAATTTACCATTATGGGGTTTCCTTAAAGCATCACTATGTTTACGAGAAACACTACCAGTCTGTTCCCTGAAAGACTTTTTACGTTTTTGTATCCAATCACTAAAATCTGGCGCATTCGTTTTGCATTGGTTTAGGCCAGTAGGATTGTCAGTTTGTACAGGGGGAGTAGTATCGTTTCTACCCTTCTTGTTTGGCTCACTTCTGTTAAGTGGTTTTAAACTGCGATCACCTACATCACAGGCGATAAGAGTCTGGGCGTTCGGCTTGGCCGCATCAGTTAATTGGTCTGGCCGGCTGGCATCGCTATCTTTATGGGGGTTGTTAAACGATTGACTGTCAGCGGGACTGCATTCATTTAAGTGTTTTGGGATTCCCGTTTTATGGAGGAAAAACAACCTTCGACAATTCTATTCCAACGGGCCTAGAGTAACTCCCAGATTTGCACAAATGGTTTAGCATGTTACATGTAGTTATGCCAAGCAAAAAGGGAAATGCACTCGTTGCTTTAGAAACGGCGGCTGTAGTTCTAAGAATCTGTCCGTCATCTAATTTTAAAATTAAATTGACCTGTTCAAGTTTAAACACTTCTGTAGTTGGGTTAGATCTGAATTTTACAGTTTGTCTAAGCCGGGGCCAATTAGTGGCCAATTTACTGCTGACTACATTTATTGTACTGGCCGAGTCTTGAAGGCAAGTCACGGTTTGGTTTCCTAATTTACACTGGAAGGTGCTAGTTTTTAGCACACTTCGGACATTAGCTCCCACACTAAAACAAGCATTTGATTCTTCAATTTTAGCGTTTCTGTCCGGACATTCGTTATGGAAATGTTGGGGGGAATTGCAAATGAAACAACGCCTAATTCTATCCATTTTAGGATTAGATTTTAAATTAGCACTATCGCTAATGTCAGAGTCCCCACCAGGGTTGTCTGCTTTTACTTCGATAGATCCGGCCGTCTTAGCTGTCGTGTTGTGGTTACGGTTGTTACCACGTTGGTTGTTGTTAGGGGAAGGTTTAGAACCTTGACTAACTGGGTTAACACTTAGTTGTGTCTTACCATTACGGGAAGTAGCTTCTGTAGCTATTTGCTTATTCCGTGTTGTGAACTCGTCACAAAGTTTGGCAGCTTTGGCCAAAGTCCTAGTTTTGATTTGGTCGAGAATCCATTTCCTAAGCTGCGTATGGCAAGCTTTGTAGGACTGCCCCAAAAGCATGAGATTAACGAGACTATCAAAATTACTGTTAATTTTGGCTAAAGACAGCCAACGAGAAAAAGTTTCCAACTCAAAAGCAAACTTGTGGAATTGCTGTTCCGGTTCCTCTTCGAGTGCACGAAACTGTGTTTGTAAGGATTCTTTGGTCTGGACAAACCTTTCTAGTAATTTATCTTTAAGCACTTCATAATCCTGCATTTGTGCATCAGTTAATTTATCACAAATTTTGACTAAAATTTCCCCCATTAATAGAAGTTGACCCGTTGTCCACTGGTCACGTGGTACTCTTTGCATAGCCCTTTCGAAAATACGGAGAAAACTATTTATTTCAGATTTTGGAGTCCATTTATTTAACAGTCTTATGACATCAGCAACCTTGCCCTGTTTGTGGCCTGGATCTGGGGGAGCGCCATTAACTCCAGCAGGAGCCGGGTTTGCAGTAACACTGGTAGCATTTAGCTTAGCTGTTACCAGCTGCAAATTAAGTCTAGCGATTTCTTGTGAACTAGAACAACCTTTAAGTTCTGCTTCATGGTCACGGATCAGGGCTTCCTGGTCACGTGACTGGGCCACTAACTCGGCAGCTAATTGAGCGTCTTTTTCCTTTAAGTCGCCCTCTTTTTCCTTATGAACAACTTCCTTTTCTTTTAATTCTATTTCGTGGGCTCGGTGTTTCTCTGCCTCGGCTACTTCTAAAGCTCTAAGCTTAAGTTCTTCTTGTTTTAAAAGAAGTTCATTTTCTCTTGCTAGTAATTCTTTCTTTTGGATAATTATTGCTTCTCTTTTTTTCTATATCCGAAGCTAGTTCGTCATAGAGATCAGTTAACTCATAAAGATTTCCTTCTAGTGCATTTTTCAGTACTGTGACAGTTTCATGCCTAGTTTCTTTTAAAGTTATTCCAAGTTTAGTACAATCCTCTTTTAGGTCTTTGTACTGAATATCTTTAATGATATCGTCTAAGTCCATGTCTGCGGACATTTTTAAGGGTTAACGTTAACGTGGAGCAAGATAAAACCTTTACAGTTGATCCAAAATTAAATGCAGCCACATATTAATTTAAACTTGAAGTTTGAGCAGAGCGAATTAATTAAAAAAACTTCTCACCCTAATCCAATAAGCTTTGCACAAAAAAAAAATCACACTTCAAGGACCCTTAGCACTTTGGTATCTGGATAAATAAACTACATAAAATGCATCTAAATACAATTATTGGCTTTGCGGCCTCTAGCATAACTCATGTACACTTACCGTTTTACACTCAATCACCGAGTTGTCAGTCAGTCCTTCCGGTTTCCACCGTTGAACGAGAAGTCCTGCACTGATTGTTGTAGCACAACGTCCTGTAGAGGTTTACTACACTGTGACTTTGGTGGGCACACACAAAATCCACTGGTTGGCTGCTGTTGCAGCACCTGGTTCCTTGATGGACAGCTTCTCCTCACAGGATCGGGTTTGGCCAGGACCTCACTTGCTGGAGGACATCTCAGGTGAAGCAGCAACTGTTGCTTCCTGGCGCCAGCAGTTGTTGTGGCTGCTGGGCAGTGTTGTACTGTAATTTTACGGCAGTACAGACATCTGCTTCGTGACTTTGTGTAACGGAGTCACTGGTAGTAGTGGTAAAGGGAAGCTCAGAGCACACAAGTCACAAGATGGTCGACTTCCGGTTAACGTTATTGACCAAAAACGTCACATCCGAACTGGAAATGACGTCACAAAATCACGTGACTACTGATATCACGTTCGGATAAACTCATTGCCGACAACGATATAGCATAAAGATAGACGAGTCATTTTATTGATCTCGGTTGGCCTTGATGCCATAGGGAGCTTCGTGCTATCACGGTGGGCCTTCATTCATTTGTATAGGGGACGCAGAGCACAAGCACGTAAGATAGCAGAGAGATATCTCGACGGGCATTCATGCAATTACATAGGGGGCGCAGAGCACAAAACCGTCTAAACGGAAAATTGACGTCATTTACTCGAGATAAATACGTTAAAAAAACATTGGCATTTTCGGTGAGTCATGACCTCAAATTCTACGATGAGACCAATTACAATTCTGAGACCAATTACAATAACATAATTAGGCTCAGAATTAAGACATAAGCAGAGATAAATAAAAAACATTCAAAGCAGTGTTTTTGCGTGTTTTATTCACAATCCGTGGTGTTACAACTTAAGTATGGTCGTAATATGAATGTATGCATTTTCCAATTCATCGTAACTAAAGTCAATATGTGTTTCATTTTTCACCAAACGTGCAAGAAATCGGCATTCTGGCATTTAGTCAGTAATGTAAAGTCAGATCCCAGGTAACTTTCTTCCTTACAGCCCAAGGAATAATTCTGGAAGCCATCGTAGGAAAATACTGCAGTATCTCTTTTATGTAAGTCAGCAGCGCTGTACATCAGCAATAGGCAGAGACACACGACCAAGTGAAGTATTAACAACATGACGTAAACAAACTTTCTCCTACGGGCAAAAAACTCGTTAAGAAATTCAGACAAGGTGTTGCTATTAAGTGACACCATAAAGTGAGGCTCTACAACCTTCCATTTTATTATATATTATATGAACATCTTTCTCTTTTTGTGTGTTTAACAAGCATTACTCTACGTTGACCCATTTTTGTGAAGAATGGATGATTACATCAACTTTAAGTCTCGAATCAAAATAAAACGCTCCGAAGCCGAAGACCAAAAGAACAAAATAAAAATAAATAAAAATAAAAAAAGGGCCTTGAACTAGAGATTGCAAGGAATCGTCTTCACGGATGAGTCAACAGATCACATCCGGTGGAGTGAATGGAAAAAGAAGGTCAGTTTGCACAATAAATTTAAAAAAATAAAAAAGACGGTGCGTAAAAGGAAAGAACATCTTGTTTTAATAACAAAAAACAATGACACAAATTTACATAATATGTATTTGTTAGTCCAACAACGAACGTGGGTTGTCGAACGAGCAAGCAATAAATTACATCTAAAAATAAACAACAACAATAATCGGGGGTGCACTTACGAATCGTCAACAATCGGTTCGTTTCTAATGACTGTGAGGCCTACTGGTTATTCCAGTTGAATCAATCCATCTTTTACAGTCTTGCGCGCTCAGAGACAACTTATTTTGAACGATGTTTCAAATGTTATGTTTAAAACGTCTTATGGCGGTTTGTTCGAAAGAGAAATATGTATGGTCATTTAAACACTGTAAATAACGATCACCAGTGACAACATTCTGAAGTACACTTTTCTGAATCCCCTTCCCGACTTTCTTCCAGTTATCGCCGAATGACAGGGTGTACAATTTTGACTTAAGGCCAATGAAAACAGATATTGGAACCGCCGGTAATTCTTTTTAAATTTTCCAGGAAATTTTTTATTAGTCTCGCTGTACAGGATGTGATCTTTAGGATAATTGCTAGTGTCATAGAGGTGAATGTCTGCAAGCATGTCAGCGTCTAAATGGGGTGTAAAGATCTGGTAGATGAAGTGATCCCAGTCTGAGGCCAGCAGATCGATCCTCGAACCGTATTTTCGCTTCACGTATCCGTAATGGTAATAGTACATAGTTAATTTTGAGTGTTCTAGCACGGCAAAACCAATGAATAACTGGCGGTCTAACACTATTTTCTAATGATGCACTTTGAACATGGTTAGTTCTGGTGCCAAAATCTGGTAGGTTGACGCATAACTTTAAGACTGAGCTTCGTTAGTGGTTAGTTTGATGTTTACTTGTTTTCGGATGTTCTGGCAACTTTTTCTGTATATAATGTTATTCATGGCCTTATATGTGTTACGCTCAAATTCTGTAGTAGCTGCTGCTCGTTTAGCAGTGTTATAATCGTTGTAAGGTGTAAGCCACGCTTTTTCGGTAAACTGTATAGCCTTGTGCACTTTAGTGACAACCAAACTTTGTTCCATGTAATAAATCAGATTTCTGTAGTAACACATGTACTTCTCTCTTTTCATTAAATGTGGGACTAGTCTAGTTCTCTTCACGTCAGCCAACTTCTTATTAAAAGGCGATAGCATGTCTTCAGTTATCGTAATGTTTTCAGGGGCCAAAAGAAAGTAGGAATGTAAATCGTGCAAAAATTCCAGATACTCGATGTCAGCCATTACGATATACCCTACATTAGAGCCTGAGGGCCTGAGGGCTTAAAATCATCATATTACGCTATCACTGCTCATCTATCAACTAAAAAACTCCCTTTTTTTAGCTTGTATCTAAACTTTCTCTCCTCTCCCGCCAGGGGCGCTGCTACTCCTAACTAGGAAGCCGCCATCTTGTTTGTTCCCTTCATCACATTTTGAGCACGTTGTTAGGGTAGGACGTGTTTGGCATCGCTGCCTTTGTTTTCTAGTTTGGAAGCAAAGTTATCAATTTTTCTGGGCAGAATTATGACCACGATAGAAGAATCAAACTATTACGTGAGAGACTCAATTCAAAGAAATTTGATGAGTGTAGCTGCAAGAAACAGTCAAGAGATTTTCACCCTCTTTGCCGTGAATGCAGGCCCTGCAACTTCGTCACCAAAGTATGTGAACTGTGCGATTTACATCATCGTTCAACTGTGAAGGACATTTGCATACGTGGAAGAAATCGTTGATGGTGGAGTAGGACAGGCGCCGTTCTCAAATGAAGAGTTGCTGGCGTCGCTGCAGGCCACAGCCAACGTAATTTGTGATGCGAAAGCAACTCTTCTGGAGCAACGAATTACGGACAAGGTGGATTCGGCAGTGTCAGGGATGGAAAAGAAGTTCGGCGCCCTAATGGCTGATATGCTCCACATGTTGCAACCATTGTTAGCCAAAGAAGACGAAAAATCATTGGATAAATTAGGAACCGATGTGGCTGTTGTGTCGGACATCAAGTCGTCATCTACGATGCAGTCGCCAGCCATGCAGTCGCCGTGCTGTCAGGAGGCGCCACGTGTCGGAGATGTTAAGACGGCATCTAGATCCAAGTCCAGCGGCCGTACTGACCTAGTGAAGGGCTCGGCGAAGAAAGGAAAATCTTCTAGGGCGTCCACTCGCAGGTCAGGAAAGGACAGTACTCAAATAGCCGCTCCCGGTGTGGGAAATAGCGGTTCGTATGAGCACTTCAGCGAAAAATCACGCAAAACTTTAGGAGTAGTAAAGTCCAGTGAGGACAAATTTACGAAACTACTGGACATAATGAGCTCGTTTATGGCGTCAAACACGACAGGCGTCAAGTCGCCGCATGTCGCTGAATTGTTGCTACTGCGTGAGGAGAACAGTCGGCCCGTTGCCGCTCAGTCGTCACCGTGTAGCCGCCGCTTGTCGCCGGACCATCGCCGTGTGTCGCCAGCCCGTCGCCATGGTGTCGCCGCCCGTTCCTCACCTTTAATCAGTACAGGTGTATCGTTCCTGCCGTAAATCTCCGAGAAAAGGAGTAGGCTATAGGAACGATAGCACTAGTAAATAGCTATCTCTTCCCAGCCGTAAATCACCGAGAAAAGGTGTAGGTCGTAGGAACGAGAACACTGGTAAATAGCTATATCGTCCCTGCCGTAAATCTCCGAGAAAAGGAGTAGGTAATAGGAACGAAAACACTAGTAAATGGCTTTCTCTTCCCAGCCGTAAATCACCGGGAAAAGATGTAGGTCATGGAATTGAGACCGAGATCCGGCGACAGGGCACATATTGGCGAGTTCAGCAGCGACACACCCTCGCGTCAAAAGTGTCGTGTTGTGTCGCCATCGTGTCGTGTCGTGTCGCTATCGTGTCGTGTCATGTCGCCATCATGTCGTGTCATGTCGCCATCGTGTCACCTGTACAAACATCGTTCTTGTTGCCAGTGGTATGAGGTTAGTAAAATGGGACTTTAGGAAAGTTCCCCCCCCCCTAATTTTTTGCCTTCGACTATCTTCTCTTCCTTGGGTCCGTAGGCTGAGTGGGGGGTGAAAATATGCCCCTTTGGGGAATTGGCCGCTATATGCGGTCGCACGGGGCCCACTATGCAGGGATTATGGTTCAAAACATTGGGTCTTTTGCACACCTGTCATGTTCTAAGCCTCTGCCACCGCATGACCCGAAGAAGGCACATATGCTTCTTACTACCTGCAAATACTTATGCATACACTTATGGAGGCACTGACACTGACACTGACTCGTAATACTTATGGAGGCTTGATATGTTTTTCAAATCGGTCGGAAAAGGCGCCCCGAATAAGAAGGGGTTTCGGACCTACAAGGAAGCCGGATATGTAACTGAACTGTGTAGTATCAAGTTGGATTCGGTTCTCAAGAACCCCTCATTCATTAAAACTCCTACTCAACAATTGAGAGCCAGCATGAGAGCAAGCTCTCAAGCAGAGCTTATTTACGCGTCGTCAACTGCAGCTTTGAAGGCGATGGCATTGGTCAACCCGGAGCTCAGGGGAAATAAAACAATCAAGGAATGTATGCATCTTCTTAAGCGAGCGTCTTCATTCCACAAAGATTGTTTAAATTGGCAATGCGGTCTACTCATGAACAATGCCTTTCGGCGTCGAGACGCCCTCCTCGAATCTGCAACTGGGGTCCCGGCGGAGGTAGTGGGCAAGTTGAGACTTTGCCAGTTCAGGGTTCTGGAGACTTGCTTAATGGACAGTTACTGGTATTGGCCCCAGGACTCAAGGAAAAGGTTCGACCTGCCCAAACATCGGTCAGCACGAACCATGGACGCTCTCGAAGCAAGCCTACGTAGGCAAAGATCCAACACCCAGCATCCGGACATTGGAATGAGCCATATGGAGGAAAGAGTAGCAGCAAAAAAAAAAAAAGCCAGTGGACAAGTCAAGGGATCGTTCGCCCTTTCGTGACCATCCCCCCTCCTCGTCAGGCGGGAAAGGACCAGGGAGTTACCAGCGTGGCCGAGGATCGTTCCGGGGAAGAGGTAGAAGACCAGTGACTGGCCATGGTCAGCCCCCCCCCCCCTCCCTCATTCACCGTCAGGTGGAGGGAAGGATTGCCAGACATCTTGGACTCGTTCGTCATCCGAACTCTGGAGGAGGGATACACACCTCCATTCGTCACCAGGCTTGTAGCTACAGACTGCCCGCCAGACTGACTGGTAGGACGTTCCGAAATCCCAGAACGTATCAAGGAAGTCAATTTGCTGGTTGTGAAGGGGGCAGTAGAAGAAGCACCTCCCGGTTCTGGTTTTTGGAGTCCAGCAAGGGTGATTCCGAACGGGAGGAGGATCCAGAGTTATTTTCAATCTCCGGAAACTCAATCAACACCTCGCAAAGGAACATTTCAAGATGGAATCGATCGAATCAATTCGAGACTCACTCCAGCACGAAGAGTATGCCAGTTCTATCGACCTCGAGGATGCGTATCTGCACGTTCCCCTCCCTCCTTCGATTCGACATCTGTTCCGCCTTGTGGCGGGGGGGGGGGGGGAACGTTCCAATGGAAATCTCTTCCCTTCGGTTTAGCGACGGCTCCATACGTGTTTACCCGGATGCGGAAACCTGTGCTTGCATACCTGCACCTACATCACATCAAAGCTCACGCTTATTTGGGCGATTGGCTGGTTCGAAACAAGGACTGTTTTCTTCTGACCCAGCAGTGGGAAATGTGCAGCTCCCTGGTTTCACATTTAGGTCTTGGTATAAACCTCAAGAAGTCCAGACCAGTTCCAAGCACTGGTTTTGTGTTCCTGGGTGCAGAGTTCAACACTGTAAAAATGGTGGTAAAACCAACACTGGTGAGGTTCGTCAAGACGAGAACGTCGGTGAAGACGTTCGTCAGAAGGACCAAGGTAACGGCGAAGGAGTTGGAATCGCTCATTGGACTCTTGGACTCCAATGCCAGACTTGTACCCTTAGGCCACTGGGGGTGAAACCAATTCACTGGTTTCGGAAGACGGCGTGGCAGCCGCGGAACAGTTGGTTGGACATCGTTCCGCTACAAGACCTCCTGAGGCAGAGCTTGTCGTGGTGGACGGCGAAGCGAAACCTTCAAGTTGGAGTGCCCATTCACGAGCTCGTTCCGGAGTGCTCCTATTTTCGGACGCCGCCCTGTCAGGTTGGGGTGCTCACCTTGCCGGGGAAACTGCATCAGGCATTTGGAGAGAAGAGGAGAAGGTCCTGCATGTCAACGTCCTGGAACTCAGAGCACTTTGGAGAGCCCTCCTTGCCTGGAAGCTAAGGCTGAGGGGTCAGGCAGTGGGCATCATGTGCGACAATGCCACGGCTGTTGCGTATGTGAAGAAAGGTGGAGGCACACATTCGAAATCTTTTATGGAAGAAGCCTCCATGCTGTTCGAGATCTGCATGTGGTACGAAATCTCGCCACATAGCAGGAAGTCTCAATGTGTGGGCGGACGAGTTGTCCCGGGGTTCACAGGTGCCGTCTACGGAATGGATGTTGGACCCTCAGGTTTGTGAAGCCCTGTTTCGTCAGTGGGGAACCCCGTCGGTGGATCTGTTTGCAACCCCACTACAACACTCAACTCTCATGGTTTGTGTCCCCATTCCCAGATGCGAGGGCCTGGGCAACGGACACGCTGTCAATCAGCTGGGAAGGTCTGAATGCGTACCTTTTCCCGCCGTTCAAACTTCTGTTGAAAGTGATCAACATGTTGAGAGTGGCCAAAGGGAACTTTATCCTAGTAGCCCCTGGGTGGCCAGCGCCTCCATGGTTCCCAGCGTTGATGGAGCTGAAAAAGACGGACCCAATCCCTTGCCAATCACAGAGAACTTCTTACCCCAGCATCGCGGGAGGACCCTTCACCAAAACCCTTCCATGCTGAATCTCCAAGGGTGGAAACTCTAAGGAAGAATTTGGTGAGGGAGGGATTTAAGGAGGAAGTGGCATCCAGGATTACGAAGTGTTTGAGGGAGTCCTCGCAACGTAACTACAATGCCAAATGGAAAAAGGGGTTCGAGTGGTGTGTGAAGTCAGACTGCGACCCATGCAACCCGGACCTACGAATGCTGACAGCTGTCTTTGATGAGCATTTTGTCAAAGGTTTGTCCCCAAGTGCTATCAAGGGCTATCGTTCGGCTATTAACTCGGTGTTGACATGCGTTGGGGATCCAAAGACTGTTTTCCAATGTGGTGGTTTCCAAACAGGTGACAGCCTTTGAAAATGGGAGACCAAGACAAACGAAATTGCTCCCCACATGGCATCTGCCTTTGGTGCTGCAAAGGCTAATGGGCGCCACATATGAGCCAGCTAAAAAATGCGTCCATTATATCTCTATCCCAGAAGACAGTATTCCTGGTCGCTTTAGCCTCGGCAGCACGCCAAAGTGAGTTGGCAGCCTTCACCAGGGATGAGGGCCATATTCGTTTTGCCAAAGACTGGTCGGAGGTGTTTTTGACGTTTTCGGCCCATTTCAGAGCAAAAAATTGCAAACCGGGAACGACATCAAAGCCTGTTCGAGTTAGGGCTCTAAACGAGTGTGGACAAACACGAAACCAAGAATGTTTACACTGTCCGATTAGAGCTATGCGGTTCTACCTATCAAAAACTGAAAATACAGAAGGAGGACTGCAAGTTCATAACAAGCCAACTCCACTGTTTTTTTATGTTGACTCAAACAGTGGTGAAATTATGGATAAGGGAATGTCACCCTTCAAGTTGGGGAAATGGATCTGTGCCGTGATTAAAAGAGCATACTTGAACGGACAGGATCACGAGGATCTCCCCGCTATAGTTAGAGCACATGAGCTTCGGGCATTAACTGCATCATGGGTGTATGGTTGTGGCACACATTTGGGTGGTCACAGTGTGCTCATGGAATAGCAGTACCACCTTCATCAAACACTACCGGATGGGGTCACCCTTAGTTTAGACTGGGGACACCCGGACGGAGGCACACACTGGGGAATGAACTATAGTGCTAACTCAGACTGAGGGAGTCACCTTGAGTGTAGACTACGGGCACCCAGTCAACTGAGCACGCCAGTGAAGTAACTGGAAGAGGTGACGAGACCAACTGTGTAGAGGTGGTAAGTTGACTTATTCCATGTTAAAACAGTAGTAGGCAAGCTCTGCCGGGTTCAGTGAGGTTTTTCCCCACCGCCTGAATGACAAATTCAGCATAATTACTGAAGTAAGTATTTGCAGGTAGTAAGAAACGATAATTTTAAAAGGTAAAATTAGTTTTTACTAACCTAAATACTTACTTCAGTAAGAACCCGCCCGCCTCCCCGCATTCACTGAAAGGAGAGTTCAAAATGTGATAAGGGGAACAAACAAGATGGCGGCCACCTAGTTAGGAGTAGCAGCGCCCCTGGCGGGAGAGGAGAGAAAGTTTAGATACAAGCTAAAAAAAGGGAGTTTTTTAGTTGATAGATGAGCAGCGATAGCGTAAAATGATGATTTTAGAGCTATAGTTAGAGCACATGAGCTTCGGGCATTAGCCGCATCATGGGCGTATGGTTGTGGCACACCTTTGGATGAGGTGATCACAGTGTGCTCATGGAATAGCAGTACCACCTTCATCAAACACTACCGGATGGGGTCACCCTTAGTGTAGTCTGGGGACACCCGGACGGAGGCACACACTGGTGAATGAACTATAGTGCTAACTCAGACTGAGGGAGTCACCTCGAGTGTAGACTAGGGACACCCAGTCAACTGAGCACGCCAGTGAAGTAACTGGAAGAGGAGACGAGACCAACTGTGTAGAAGTGATAAGTTGACTTATTCCATGTTAAAACAGTAGTAGGCAAGCTCTCCCGGGTTCAGTGAGGTTTTTCCCCACCGCCTGAATGACAAATTCAGCATAATTACTGAAGTAAGTATTTGCAGGTAGTAAGAAACGATAAAATTAGTTTTTACTAACCTAAATACTTACTTCAGTAAGACCCCGCCCGCCTCCCCGCATTCACTGAAAGGAGAGTTCAAAATGTGATAAGGGGAACAAACAAGAGTGGCAGCGCCCCTGGCGGGAGAGGAGAGAAAGTTTGGATACAAGCTAAAAAAGGGAGTTTTTTAGTTGATAAATGAGCAGTGATAGCGTAAAATGATGATTTTAAGCATACAACAAAGTAGCCAACAGATTGTTCAACTCGGTGATCATTAGCCAACGAAAATTCGAGTACGGTAGGGGCATGCACAAACACAAACCGTACAAGTTGCTAGCATCTAAATAAATCACGTGACTAGTTTCTACATCGGGATCAAAATCAGGCAACGAGGGGTTGTTGGCTTTAGCGTAGCGTTTTGAAATAATAGACACACCTCCTCGAATCGACGTTTCAATCATTAAATACATGTCTATGTCAGTTAATAATTGCAGCCTCTCACCCGTCATTCTCAACGAAGCATCCCACGATAATCCAGGTAAAGTGAAGAAGTGGGCAGGGTCTAACTTATATTGCAACAAGCAGAGTTTACGAAAATTTTCAAAACAGTCAGCTAACAGACAGACGTCTACCATGATGTATAAATCTTGAAAATCCCCTAGGGAAGCACATCCAGTTTCGTGCCATACAGTATGAGCGTAATCGTAATCATCATCAGAAATATCTTCACCTGAGAATTCAGAATAAAAATCCACTTTTGGAGGTAATGACGTTTTGTCAAAATTTATCAAAACTGTCAACATATTCGTAAGGGTAAACTCCTTTATGCGTAAGAAGATGGTACGAAGTTGGAAATACTTCCGTTAGTATGGGGAAACAATCTATAGCAACCAGCGTACTTAGAGAAGATGCCAAAAACTGATAAGAATTAAGAAACTGGAATTTATTCCCGATTCTCAAAGACGTAAAGCGCTCACTATTTTGAGGCAGAACGTGTATTTTTTCTTTAGCAAAATAGGGTAAGGCCAAAGTCACTAGGTGGGCGTCATAATTTCGGAAATTATGGAGAAATATAGGTAACACAGATTTAAACTTGTAGGTTAGACTACACTTGTTATGGGCCACTCCTCTATATTTTCCTGTGATGTGGCCGTGGTCCATGATCTTTACGTTACTAGAAGTAATGATTTATCACATATGTAGCAAATCGTCGCATTTGTAAATGCTAGCATCTCTTCGACGCTAGTATTCATAGGAATGTAAAGCCGTTTGATTTTCTCCACATATTCATAAACTAAAATAAGATTGTCAAACAGGTTGGTGACGCAATTCCCCCCGGTACGTGCGTTTAGCGTGAATCTTTCCATCATAACCGACGAGCATGTAAGCGTAGCCGCAAGGCATATGAAAATGCGCCTTGTGTACGAATGAGCTATCTGGGTCTGGTTTACACTTATGTAACTTGACTAAGACTGATTTGAAATCTGCGTACATCACAAATGGATGCAGGTACTGCCTATCGTATCTGTTAAATTCCATAAAAGGCTTGGTTGGCATTTCAACACTTTGGAGCTGAATACTTCTAAACAATAACGTATGATCAGTTAGCCGAGTTTTGGTCCTGAAACTAAACATACAATAAGGACATACGGCCCTGTTCTTTCTAGAGCACGCCAGTTTATTAAAATCTAAACAGTAATGGCCACCATTTAAGAGGAGCAGTTTCACTTCGGGTCATCCAATATGTTTGCTCACGTGTAATGGAAATATGTGTTTGTCATCGTACCCATATACGAAAATTGACAAATTGTTTTGGCTTTCAAATTTAGGAATTTCACTGATCGGAGTTGGGTACAAAAGCCCAGTTAGATTTAAAGTGCTCATGTAAGGCGTATAATTGCTCACTCTATTAGGATTGCGTGCGACCGGGTGAGGAGACGGTAACACAGAGTATAACAAGCATTTATGATCGTTGCACTTGATGTTCACTACAGCATTTTTCCCCGTAATGTAGTTATCGAGTTTCACAAAGCCACACCCACCAGAATGAGAGATATAGTGTCCAACGTATAAATCAAATTTGTCAAAGTGCACAAGTACCCAGCCAGAACCACGTTTATGGAATTCATCCAGTTGATGTATTATTTTTTCAAATATAGCTTTAATTTCGTCGGCAATGTCGAGCGGCGATACCAACGACGAAGTGAACTGCACAAATAAATGGGCATTCACACTTTTTCACCGTTCTTTGTAGCTTCTCTAAAGTAACAGTAATGCAGCCAATAAATTTGATTTGGGACAAATGGTTTAAAACTGAAGTTAGCAAATGTTTGAGCTGATCGCTGAGATCCGACAGATATTGTTGAACGTCCGTGGTTTGTGCAGGCTGGCTGTAAACGTACTTGTTGCAAAGTTGATGAAAGTTGCTGGCTTCTAATTGAAACGACGGTGATGTGGGCATTCGGCTGTGATCATCAATATTATGTTGATGCAGGTCATTAACTTTGTTGAAAAGTCTAGGACAATCGTGGCACCTGACCAAATGTTTCCTTTGATATCGACGTAAAGCAATACCAGCCCTGAAGCTGATTGCGCACGTGGGACACATATTGTTTTGTCTGTGGGCAGTCCTCACGTGTCTGTCCAGGCTACTACGTAACATATACGAACGGCCGCACTGAGCACACTCAAACGACGCCATCCTCTTTTTGTGCCACTCCACTAATAAAAGAAAGAAAAACACAGAAAAGAAACGAAACATGAGCGTGATGGCATAAGCAACAACTATTTATAGGCTACAAATAAAAAAAAATAAAGCAAAATGCCTCAGTATTTCATTTAAAGAAAAAATAATATTGCATCATCACATTTCAAGAAAGGAATTTTTATAAAGCAAGCACAAATCGGTACACGTAGCTAACAGGTCGTTGCATGGAGGCCAGTCTTTTAATAATAACGGAGGCTGGCTGGCCTTGGCAATGCATCATTATATAGTAAATGTAATTGTGTCCACAAATGGTACTGTTGACAGCTTGTAGATGCACATTATTGTAACACCACTTTTTCGAGCAGTGTTTCTACAAATAACTTAGAATAGAATTTGCTTAAGGCAGCAATCCAAAAGGGTCGAAATATTCGCAAGGGCCAACGACCACCCAGTGACTGCCAGGTTTTTCACATGTGTCTAAATTAATTATGGACCAACCGCGGCCGGCCGGTAGGTGATTTGATGGGTGAGCTCCTAAACATGAACTACACCTCCCCTTTAAAATATTGTTAATTCGGCAGTATTCATTCTGTAGACAGCATGTTGGCAGTATTCATTCTATAGACAGTACGTCTATAGACAGTACTGTATAGACAGCATAGACAGTATAGACAGTACGTCTATAGACAGCAACGCTTCTCTCTCTCCTAGAATGACGACCGTGATGTTATGAGCGAGCGTCGAAGCAAAATGTAAGTCGAACCTTAATATACCATTTTTAACCAAGGAGACGTGGCTTTCGTCGTTGGAACAGTGGTCTGGAGTCAAATCGAAGCAAAACAGACACCTACCTCCTGTACCAAAGTCCTGTACGAAATGTCATTATCAGCATTGTGAAAGGGAATACCTAAACCAGTAAACAACGCCATGTAAGCGCTGGCGTAGTTAGACGTGCTAAAATCACAAGTTAAGGGTTTCCCATTCACGGTTTCTCCATCTACGGAAAGAGTCAAAGTATCAAGACTGAAGGGGTCGAACTAAATGGGGTTGTTCTTGTATACGTCGTTATAGGCCTCATGTCTCACCATGCCTATAACCACTCGGGAAGGTATGTATCCATTAAAAATGTTGTCAATATGACCGCTGCTAACGCCAGAAATAGGAGTATGCATTTTTGTTTCTGTTTTTCCATATGGGTATTTAACTGGACTCGTAGCCAATGCCCGAGCGTGAGCGAGCAGTATGTTGGGGATGGCGTTACTTTACGAACGTAAAGGCAGGCATCTAGCAACTGCGTTATAGGCTGTAATCCCGCCGTGATTCCAGCAGCAGTCACGTATAAATGGAATTAAGGTTTTTGAGGCAAAAAACGAAATTTTAGTTCGGTGTTATTTATTATCAGTCTAGGTTGCATGACGAGATCTTGATGCGGACGTCCTAGAAGCTCCACGGTCGCGCTGCTCGCTGTGTGCAGATATGCTTTATATCCATATTTATTGTATGTGCCAGTAACCAAGGTGCCGTTTAGCGTGAAATCCACTTGAGAGAACATGAAATGTAGCCACATCTGAAGGAAATGCTGGCTGTAGGTCGATATTCGACATATTTATTCTTCTGTTTAGATAACTGGGTAGGAGCGACGGAAAATAAATCGAGCGAGCTGAGCTAGCATTCGCACGAAGATGGATGTATGAACGCCATTTTCGAGCCGCTCTAGAGGAGCGGAGGGATGCGTGCAGTTTTTATATACTAGTGCTCGCTCATAACATCACGGTCGTCATTCTAGGAGAGAGAGAAGCGTTGCTGTCTATAGACGTACTGTCTATACTGTCTATGCTGTCTATACAGTACTGTCTATAGACGTACTGTCTATAGAATGAATACTGCCAACATGCTGTCTACAGAATGAATACTGCCAAATTAACAATATTTTAAAGGGGAGGTGTAGTTCATGTTTAGGAGCTCACCCATCAAATCACCTACCGGCCGGCCGCGGTTGGTCCATAATTAATTTAGACACATGTGAAAAACCTGGCAGTCACTGGGTGGTCGTTGGCCCTTGCGAATATTTCGACCCTTTTGGATTGCTGCCTTAAGTTTTTACAGTCTTTCGACGTTTACAGCCTTTCTTTTTGCAATCAGCTTTTTTGTCTTCCTTTTAGTACCTCGCCTTCTTCGACATGGCCTCCTTGCAGCTTCGTGACAGCATGTCCCACGATACCACTAGCAGTTACTTTTAGTCTTTCTTTAGCTGCTTGTTTAAAGCTTTTACCAGACAATACATCGGTGCTTTACTGAAATACGAACCTATACTTTTAAAAAATGGAAATGCAATTCGTCTTAGGGAACTCAGAATCCCGGACAAACCGTGGCCACGTTGTTGGATGTCCCGTAATATATAGGGATCCCACCCCCGACTTGATCGATGTAATAAGCGGTGTAAGGACACTTCCCCATGATTACGACGAGTGATTTGAGGGGAGGGGAAGTGTAACGTACTTATAGAAGTCTACTGCAACATAAATGCAGAACGCAAACAACTCTCCTGTTACTGGCAGACTCTGCAAACCTCCCAATATCAGTTCGAATGTCTATTTCTATGTATTGAAAAGGGTAGGTTTGGAAAGGAAAATAATGAAGGCGTAGAAATTCTACGTTAGTGTTTTCCCCAATTTCACCATCAACCGGAACATTTCTCAATAATGGAACTGTCACATCACCGACCAGCTGAGGTTGAATAATATTTGTGTAAACATAAAGTGCTTGGATCGGTGTTGTGATTATTTCTTTAACTGGAAATTTAGTGTTCACGACAGCCTCTTCTTTTTCGGTTAGGTTAGGGAACTGGCTGTAGTGAAATCCAAATTGTGCGGCTAATGTAGGCCCTAACCTAAGTCTGACGTAATAATTATCAGTGACGTCATTGTTCAACGAATACGTGTGAGTTGATTTGTCGTAAGTAATCTTAGGCAAATCATTACTTCTACTCTTCATAGGACTTTTGCACGTTTTATTCTGTGTCTGTAGGCCTTAATTTCTTCATTAATTTTTGTTATTAAAGCCTTCGTGCTATCGTAACGTTTCTCTCCCCTTGTATAGTTCAAAATAAAGTTCTCTTTCAGTAGGCACTAGCCGACTAGGTGGTTGGTCCTCTTCATCGGAGGGGGGGCTCCTCCGAGGGGTCCCTGTAAGATAACGCCAACAACCTGGCTTCGTCGGCATCACTGCGAAACACAATTCCGGAATTTTGGCTAAATGAATTCGGGAACGAAATTTGAGCTAAAGCAGCTTCGTAGTTCGAATCCAGCTCTATTGGAGAGGCCAAACACGTAGTATAATTTTGTAAAGTATTATTTGGAAATATTTGCCTGCTGCTGTTAGAAGGAAGAGTAAGCTAAATTTCATCAGCCATCGTTACAAACCGATCAAGTCAGTGACCCAACTATTAGCCGATTCCGGATAATTAAGCCACTTGAACAAATATTCGGTACGCCCAGCACGTCTTTTAGTACGCACAACTCTTTCTATCTTGTAAGTCTCTGGTGGCACCACTTTTTGCAATTCTTGTTTGTAAAAAGTACCCCGAATGTCAGCTCCTCCGTAATCACGGACTTTATACGTGTGAATGGGAAGCTTCCTGCTCGTGGACTTGACGTACATTATTTCGCGGGTCAAGTTTGGATTGTACCCCTTACTAAAAATGTGTTTCTTCTTGCTCAGCCTAACTGGATCATCTTTTTTAATGATCTCGAGTACAAAGCCCCGCCGTACAGGTTGATGAACACTCGTCCTTTGTTTCGATCATTCACTTGATTAGGCGTCATTTTAATAGTTCTATGATAACTGTTATTATACAAGGCGACAATGTCTGGCAAGGCATCAATGTACCTCTTAGTGTTCCACGCATGCACAAAACGAGCCAAGAGACTACGTAATGTACGCACGTACCGTTCGAATACAGTAGCCTTAATGTCTTCATTTTCCATGTTATACTGTTTAATGCCATATTGTTGCATCACTTTGGCTACGTCTCTTGTTCTGTACTCAGATCCTTTGTCTGACCAGAAATACGACACTTTTTTAGGTAATTTACTAAAAATCCCCTTCAAAGCTGCCGCCACGGTATGGCTGTGGCTATGGTATGGTTTTAAAGGTACAACTTCCGCTCGTTTAGAAAAAACGTCGAATACGGTGAGCAACCAATTGTATCCATCTATTAAAAGCTGATAAATTCGATACGTCCACTAAGTCAGAAGACAAAACGTCGTAAGGTCCACTGACACGTACTTTATTACATTTGAATTTGCTAATTATGGGTTTAAATAATGTATAGGCCTCTTCACCAGCCAGCCAGTCTTTAATGGTTTTTAATTGGATTTTTTGACCGCTCGCTTTCACAGCTCTAGCCAGCTTTTGAATTCCACCGAACGATCCCGATGACCTGGGGGTCATAATAATATTTTTCCAGCAGCTGGCATGTTCTAATATCAGTCATCTTCGTAACTCGAGGACATACAAATAAATCCAGCTGCGTCACGCTTTCTCAATAGAAATTGTCACCTAGAAAAAACGCTTTCTCTTCCTCGTTGGTCTCGGGCAGCTGAACTTGATACGGGTCAGGGTCGAGTTGGCTGTAGTTGAGTAAAGGTGAATCAACTTCTGACGCTGTTGCTGGCACCTTGCCACTTCTCGTAAACTGAGCGGACTTGCGTAATTGCTTTTTATTTGAAATGTGGCGTTTTATCACTTCCATTCCAGGCGCATTTTTCATTTTTCTTTGCAGTTGCTTATTATCCGTAATTCTGCCTAATACGAGTTTAACTACATTGGTACCAGGTATAACTGAGCCGTGGTCATCGATCAGCCGGCCTTTGTTATTGTAATTCACTTTCCCACTCTTTAAGAAACGAGTAATCCTACCTCTATACAAAAGAGGCACAGTTTTTTAATCTGGCACAAACTTTTCTTCAGTTGTGGTAGTAGAAGGTCCGGGAATGGCCCCCGAAAGGGCACCTGGGTAGTTAACGATGGTATCACTACTTTAAGCGGCTCGTCTAAATAACTACTGTTTACGTCTAAATAACGCTGCGAAGTTTGAGTATAAAGTTTGGCTTTCTGGTAATTGTCGTACGAATCGTTAGTTAATATCTCCCTCATAACATTGCCTAAGCGTGAAAGAGGTTGGCTGTATAAAGATTTTGAAGGGTCTTGAGCAGCCGGGGTGAGGGAGGAGGGAGGTGCTGGCACGAGATGCATACGTTTGAACATTGTTGTTGTTCTTCTTCTTCTTAACCTTCGAACAGTTTAGGAATTCCGCTAATTAAAGGCCCATCGATAGCTGATAACACTGTAGCAAGCAGGCCGCCTAGGAACCCTCCTTTTTGTAACTTGGAAAGATGGCAGTGTTTTTTCTTTCTCGAGCAAGTTTTAGTAGACAGAGCTATTAACACTTATTTGTTGTTTTTTAAGCTGGCGTCTCTGAGTATCACTCAAAGGTACGCGGCCTTTTAGAGGATATTTAAAATTAAGAGGCAGATCACGTCTTGGAGTCTGGGACAGTCTAATAAAGCTTTCTTGACGCTCGATTTAATTTTCGTCGAATGCAGTAAGACCAACAAAGGTACAAACTCCTTAACGTTGTTTAGCACCACTGTAGGCATTGTTAAGTAGAGCGTATAGGCTTATTGGCTGTTTAAATATGTCGGAATGAAAACGAAGAGTTTCGGGCATATTCGGATGTAAATCCACAAAAAGAAAGTTATACGGCTGTTGCCTTGCTTCTTTAAAAATTGAAAGCATGAATTTAGGGCTAACACCAAGCTGAACTCCCAATATTTTCAGTTGCATTACGTCCCTCGAATTTTTTTAAAGGAAGAAATATTGTGTATTGAGGGACACGGTCCTGAACGATTTCTGGAAGATATTGTGCACGACGCAGATTAAACTAATTCCACAGTGGTGTGTCCCTTTAACTACGACGTCGTTAAGTAAATCAGCTGGCAAGATGTGGACCAAGTCATCAATGATGAAAAGGCAGCCACTAGGAAGAGAATCGTACACTTCTCTATTAAACCCATTGTGAAAAGTTATTGGTACTGGACACTCCCCTTTAAGCATCTCGAACTTGTCTTGATACTCTCCGTAACAGTAAAAAACAGATGTTGGTGATGGAGCGATCAGCTCTTGCGAGCCAAGTATTAGCTGGATGATAGCCAACTTTTCCCAGCCAAAGTAGAACCAGCAAAAATATAATTACTGGGAAGATTTAGGCGAACATCCGTTACTGAATAATGATCTCTTCCTAGTGGCGTACCAATTTATGAGGAATAATATTTAAAAGTAAAACCATATACTAACAAAAACGTCAAATGTGCTATAAAAAAGGGGGTATACGATTGAAGTTTCACTGTGCTTGTTAAAATATACACGGATAAAATTTGAATAATTTTTAATTGAAATAATAAAATGTACAATTGAGAAAATTGCATATGTTTAGGTGCTGATGTGCTTTACGTTTGAAATATATGATAGGCCCCCTTGATAACTCCCTTTTTTACGGCACACTTGACATTTTTGTTAGTAATCCGAGTACCTTTTGTACGGCAATGGCGTCATGCTACAAAGGCTAATGTATGCATTGTTTATGCATGCATTGTTGCTGGCCACTTTGAAACAATTAAACTCAGCTGTGAAGGCCTGCATTTACGAAATAAATACGCCATCCTATCGTTTCTAGCTGCCAATTTCGCCTCGAAATTCACAACGTAGCTTAGTTTGGTTTAAATCTATATGCGTTCAGCTGAAATACGGATTCTTTCCACAAAATTTATTTGAGGCCGTGGCCCACAGCCGTACGCCCCAACTGCTATACTCTACCAAACACTACAAAAGGACTACAAAGCTCTATGTGCACACTAAAGCAACCACTACCACATGCTTTTCCACCTGTTCCACATGTTCACTACTGTAACTTCAAAGCTTCTCGTCGGTTTGCATCGCAGCCAAATCTGCTCAATGCACACTGCACGCGTGCAGTGCCGACCCTCTTTCGCTACACCACCAGACACACTGTAGATGCACCACAGAGCACTCACAA
>JAHWFP010191764.1:79552-94062 GCA_023313725.1 Lithobius niger | reverse complement strand
TCGTCAATCGTCACTCCATCACGCAGTCTAAGAGTGATATGGCGAACTCGGACATAAAGTTGTTCAAACGAATGTTTTTCAAGAACTGCAATCCGAGCAAAACCTGCCGCAATTTCTTGAGCGGTAATCCCACGCGGGAGCCAAAGAAGCCGTGCCTGCACTGTCTGCTCATGCAGATCGTGGAGCTCAACCGGATATCCATTTATTACCAATTTTGCCTGCAATAGCCGCCGCTTTGCAGCCACTGTCTTCAACTCAATTTCGTATGCATGAGCAACACGAAGGCAGTTTACTGCTGCAATTTCACCTGCTCCAACTACACTCTCTACTGCTAGATACATTTGTGTATACGGGTACGGACGGCCTGCTGGCTCACATATCACCACGACAGACCTCGGCATCTGAATATTAGTCAGTCCACCTCCATACAGCTTCTTAAGCCATTGCAGATTTTTGGATGCCGAATGGTTCTCATCTGTGGCATCACTAATCTCTCTCTCTTGATCCTCTTCTACTTTACTTTCACTCCACATCGTCTTTCCTTTGCTTGTTACGGCTGCACTGAACGACTTGTTTACAGTTTGTATTGCTGCTTCTCTATCCTGTGCCGTTGCTTTCCCCTGAGCCTCTGCAGTCTTTGACATTGTCTTCTTAGTGCCATCATCTTTTCTTTCTCCACCTTGTGTACCAGAGTACAACCTCACCTCTGTGTCAACACCAAACTCTCTCACACGTTTCTCCGAGATTCCCCTCTGTCTTGCTTCTTTCATCACACTAACGAAGGTCTCATCCGTTACTATTCCGAGGTTGACTTCACTAGCAGTGAGCACCTTCCTCTTTTCCAAGTCCCTCAGCAGTTTGTCTACATCTTCCGCCATTTTTGCTACTTTTTAGCAAAGACATAACACGTTCACGAAGAATGGATCTGGAGTTTGCTGAGTGGCATTGTTCCCTAAATACAATGGTTAAAACAATGTAAAACAATCAAAATGATCCTTCAGGGACCCGTAACTCCGGAATGGATGGACCAATCGAAAAAGTGGTCCCTGTAAAGTTGAAGCCCAGGAAAATTTCTGGCTAAGATCATGTTTCAGATTTCAGATAGGTGCAGTAGTTTTTTCTGAAACTGTGTCACACAAGAAGAAAAAGAACAAGTGAACAGTTTTCAAATTTCCGTGTTGCTCCCTACTTTTACTCTTGCACGGAATTGCATAAAAGTTTGTGTAAAGTTAGGAAAAGTGCTATCTACTATCTTGCCAAGTTTGGTCGAAATATATTGAATAGAAACGGAGAAATTAATAGTTTTAGTTTTGCTGGAGAGAGGACTTCAAACATTTACTATATACACGGCTATCGCCGTGTATGATAAAATACACTCGCAAAAATAAAATGATTTCATGACATATTTTTTCCCATCTCATATTTTTTTCTTTATTGTTAGTTTTGAACCACTACACTGCACATTTTTTACACAAACTGCTTCGATTGATTCAGAGCTTGTTCTTGCACATAATTAGTCATTATCCTGCTAGGTACGGGTAAAGGTTACAACGTGTTACGAGGAATGGGTCATGTAGGTCTAAGCATTGTTGGAATATCTGAACAGCCAGCTAGGTAACATTAGTTCGAACGGCACTATAGCATAATCTTCGACTTTCATATTTTGTACAGGAAACGAGTCTTGTTTGTACAAAGCAGACAAAAAGTTTCGTCTCACAGGTTTTAGGCTCGAACGTCGGTGCTATAGTTTTTGTCAAACTAAGTACGTAAACCGTTATTCACTTTTTTGTCGTATCTTACGAAACAATACAGTCCGCCAGACTGTGCGCCCACGCATATTATAGCTGTCTATGTGGAATTCATTCGTGAATGTTACGATATCACTAGCAAACAGTTCTTTCTTCCTTCAAAGCATTATCGTTCAATGTAATGTCGAAAGTATCGCACAATCTCACCTCGGGTGATTTAGCGCTCATCTGCAGCGTTTCAGGGGAGGATCCACGGCTGCGAGCGGTGCGGCAGACAGCCGCGAGCCTGTTGACAACGGAGGTGTATCGGGATCCGGTGTTGGTGAAGGAATGCTGATGTTAGGCGCTGAGATCCTTGCTTTTATCATAACACAAAACGGTTTTTTTATGGCGTCATCATTGTCATTTGACGGTTATGGAATTTAGCTTTAATATATGAGCGGGACAAAAATTAAACTATTCATCGTCTGATTCTCTGTTCACTTTCAGACAAGAAATCTGGTTCAGATCCCCAGTTTTGATGAGACATTTTTTAAGTACATTTTCAGAAGGATGTCTCCTTTTACGTAAAACCTGCATCGTGGATTAAAAAATTGCATTCTGCGAATTTCATTCGTGACACTCGCTAGGTTGCAGTCGAAGGGGCCGTTTGAAATTCTGCCGTTACGCAACACATTTTTGCAAAATCAAATTGTTTGCCTGTCTTTATAAGTTAGTGGCTGGGACAATACACGTTTAGGTATTCTAATTCTAAAATGCGTGCTAGTATACTTCCCGATAATAGTAAGTTCCTTTAAAAAATATTTACCAATAACCGTAAAAGCATTTACGCTCACCACGAAATCTTCGGTATGATTAAACATGATTGTGAGCCTACAATAGCTCGTCAGCATTATATATATATATATACTGATGCATGCCGGATAACGATGGGAGGTTTTTTGCCTTCAATGCTGCTGAGAATTGAGAATCTTGGCTACAGGTCATTTGGGCGTACGAGTCGTAGTTACACGTCATCTGACCGTACCAATCCTCAATGGTATCTGCAGACTCAACCAGATTTAGGAATTGTGGTATAGACAGTGCAGTAGTTTTTTGTTCCACAATGAAAATCGAACAACATTTTCTGTATGAGGTTCATTTTCGTACGTGATAGCCATTATCGGCGATGAAAACAATGTCTCTAATGGAAGTTCGGAACAAATATCCCTACGCCATTCGTTAAATTGAGGTGACATAACCCGCCACTCATCCATTTTGTAGCTCACGCCTTCGGATGTTGGTACATAGGTAACGGCATTTGCAATATAACGCCTAGTGTGAACTCTAATCACGTCTTGAAATTTGAACGGAAACATTATTGCCCAAGTCTACGGCATTTGAAGGCTTAACAGGTAGCAGTGATGATGATGCCATGTTTTTTTTTTTTTTTTTTTTTGAGTTACTGACCTAAAACGAGAAAAAAAGCAAGCTAAGTCATCCCATTCCCGGATGTTAATCAAAACTAAAACTTCCATTGTATACACGTATTTATTCTCACTATAACTGCAGATTTACATTTGGATTTGAAGATCTACGGGAATACACGGCATTAAAGCGACATTCCCTCCTAATTCTCGAATGGTCATTACTCTCTAGCCGCATCCAGCAGAGGACTGTTAATAGCTAACGCGTTCTCCACTAAGATTTTGAATTCCTCCTTCGATAAAATGTTCAAGATGAAACTCTAATACACGTGTGATCGCAAAAATGTAGGACATAGAATGTGAAAGCCATTTTATTTTTGCGTAATGATACAAATTCTGTAGCAACAGCTGTGAACAGTAAAAAATAAATACGTGCAAATAGTAGATTAGTCATTCAAAATGTAATTAGTCATCCAAAATGTTTTGGTACTTAACGAGTGACGATGTTGACTTGATCTGGCTTGAATTCGTATGCAGCTTCTAATGCTAAAATGTCGGCATTTTATACGGTTCCCCCAAACCTTGAGACTGCTCCTTGCATATCCTAACAAGTCATTTAAAAAAATTAAATAAAAGAAAAAGTCCTTGATTTGGTCTCCGTCAGGCACTAGTGATACGGTCCCTCGCATGACGAAACACTTCATTTTAGAAAAATAAATAAAGGGTAAAAGTCCTTAAAACGACCCCCGCACAGTCATGATAAAACGAATAATAAAATACAAAAAAAAGAAAAACCTTCATACATACTAGCCAAACACGGTCACGTTCGGCAAAAATAAAAGAAAAGAGACCTTGTTACGGTCCCCCAAACACACACCTTCGGTAAAAATAAAAAAAATTAAAATCCTTGATATGGTCTCCCGAGCACACGCTTTTAAGGCTCCTCCATTTTTCTTTAAAAAACATAATTTATTCAACGAAACACTACCGAGAAAAGACGACTGACCTCCTTTCCCATTTCTAGACTTGCTATACAATTTGAACGCTTCAAAGCGTACGAGTTTATTTTTTAACGTTTCTACATTCTGCAATGGCATTCACAATTTTGGAAAAATGAGAGCACTGGAACAAAGTATGTTGAGTATAATGAGAATAATGAGCTGGAGCTAGCTCGAAACGTCGGGTTGTGTTGGTTTTACATGTGCACTTCAGGCTTCACAAGACATTTGTCGCATATCCTTTTATTATAGCGGATTTATTAGTAAGGATTCAAAGTCATTCACAAACTCCGATCGCAAAGATGTTGGTACTTCGGCGATAATTTTGTGTCTGACGTACATTTTCGTGATTTTGTGTGGTGTGGGGTTTTAGCCGTCGCCTAATGGGGGAGCGTAGTGGAATCCATCAGTGCCGTGTACCAGAGCCGTTGATCGTCCCGTATGCTAAAATGGGACGAGAAGGACAGCGACGTCCCCAGCCGATCGAGGACCGTTACCCACCGCCGCTGCCACCTCCGCCGCCGTCGGTGCACTGACGTCGGGGAATAGGATGAGACTATCCCCCTACAGCCATCCCCACTGATCGAGGGCCCTCACTAGCCGATCCTCTCGTCGGACCGTTGCCGCCATCGCCGCCACCGGCCGCCGCCGTCAGCAGTGACGTCGGGGAATAGGATGAGACTACGCCTCTAGAGCCGTCTCGACCGCTCGTGGACCCTCACTCGCCGATCATCTCGTTGGACCGTTGCTACTGTCGCCAGCACCGGTCGCTGCCGTCACCACAGCAGCCGTCGGTGCAAGTCCCCGCTCGGCCGGGTCGGCTCCAGGTGGATAGTCTCACTCCATTCCTCACCATCGACAGACGGGATCGTTAACGGTACGATACTTTACATAAAATGAACAAGTAATGAATTGTTTCGTTGTTCATTTATGATTTTCTTATTTCCTTTTATATTTTCAGTAATGCTATTCAACAATCATAGGGTTTATCCCTACACGCGCGGGGATCGTTGGAGGAAACAGTCGGTGCACCCTCCTCCATCGATTAAAAAAAGATGAAAAAAATCACTTTTCTGCTGTAATCTGCGTGCTTTTTTGCAGGCTTTCGGGCTAAAATCCTGCTCCGATTTTCCCATTAGTCCTAATGTCTGCATGGATTCACTCATACTGCATCATAAACACCAACAAAAATACACATTCAACCGTAAAATAAAGAATATACAGGGTGAAAACTCTAAGGGAGCAATCGGGAGAAGATATTTTGTAAAAGTGATGGAATTTCTTCACGAACGTCTAACACATTTAAATGGTACATTTACATTAAAAAAAAACTTGATTGCAATATCTACCATAGACAGCTTTGATTTCCTTCCTTCGGTGCAAGGTCACGTTCCTCTATTTTATGAGACAGATCAAGGTCTCGTCGTAGGTATCTCCAGGCTATCAGGCATGCTTGTGCTTTCCATCACCTATACAATAATTAAATAAATGCTCATCATGATAGCAAAAAGCTCCCTATAGAGTCCAAGGTCAACCGAACAGGAAATACCACTAGTCTTTTAAATACATAAGTTTCCTGTTTACATGCTTGTGCTCTGCGCCACCTATACAAATGAATGGAGGCCCACAGTGATAACACGAAGCTCCCTGTGGTGGCAAGGCCAACCGAGGTCAATACAATGCCTCGTCCATCTTTATACAATATCCTTGTTGGAAATGACTTCAGACTTCCTCCGGAAGAGACGTCAGTAGTGACATGAATTTGTATGCTCTAAGCCCCCCTTTACCACTACTACTGGCATCTACTTCGTCATCATTTGGCTGGATCACAGACGTCTAGTTGAAGTGGGTTTCTTCCTTATGCGAATTTGGCTTAGTAGCATCGCAGGGGGAAACACTTGAAGGGAACAGCACCTGTTCATCCCACCGCTGCCACCAAATTGTAACGATGGATGCTATGACGGCTGAGGAGCTTGTAACGCCCCCGACAAACCTTTGGTTTACTTGGCTTCTCAGTACTATTGATTCCGGTGTTTGTTCATGACTTTTTCATTAACAAACACAGCATAGGCTCCTGTCCCAGCATGGGGAGGGAAGAGTCGATGTCCTAACTATCTTAATTAGGATTCAATCAATACACTAACTGGTAACTGCTCTGCCACCAACGGTGGATTAATTTAATAGCTAAGGGATAGTTGGAAACGAGTATTATTTATACCATTTTGCAAATCATGTTATTAAATCATTAGTACTCTTTTGGAGTTTTAAAAACCCTTGGTTTATATTTTAAACAACAAACATAGATCAAGACACATGCTAGTGTGTCGCCCGCCAAGATAAAACGATAATATCCAGATTATATTAAATTAAAACCTCAAGCCTAATCACAGCAAAAACAGATAAAAACCAGGAGCTTTCGCCCAGTCTTACTAGGCATTCTCAACTGCTTCTTCATTCAAACTTGGCTCCTCCCACTGTTGCTAAGCAACAACAAACCATGCAGAGCAGCCTCCCCAGTAGCCAAGCAGCCCACTCACCAAAATCCCTCCCACCTGGTACAACACAGTCAAACACCCAGGCAACCAAATAAATAAAAATTCAAACAATTAATATTCCCAATAAACTAAATAATAAAAAAAAAATAAAAAAAACCAACTTTATAACCTTATAAATAAATAATACCTAACTGAATTAACTGAACAAGGGCAATCCACAAAGTGCAAATAAACCAGTAACTTAAACGAATAAAGTAATTAAATAAATTACCCAATAAATTTATCCTTATAAACCACATAGAATAAAAATAAAAATAAAATTATGAAACAAGTACAATAAATAGTAAAATAAAGCAACTGACCCATAATTAACAAACAATTAAATTATGAAATAGGCACAATGAATAATAAAATAAAATAAAGCAAATGAAATTGGTGGGAATAGAGACTACTCTGATAAGTATAGGAGGGGAAGAATTGTAGACAGGTCTAATGGGAAGATGGACTCAAAAGATATGGTGGTGCTAGACAGAGGCTGGAACTTTACGTTTGGAGACTTTGGCAAGAGGGCGACTAGGGAAGTGGCGGTTAAGTGTGAAAGTTTAATGTGGAATTGGGCGGAGGAAGAGAAATTTAAGTTTCGATGGGAAATCCTTCAGATGTTGAAATCCTGCTACGTACCAAGGTGGCAGAAGGACTTGGAAAAGGAAGTGAAAGGTGTCAAGAGGAAGCTGGAAGGGGGCAACCTTGTGTTAGTTAAGGCCGATAAAGGTGGAAAGTCAGTAGTCTTGGAAAAGCAGGTGTTTAAGGATAAAGTGGAGGCTCATTTAAGTGATGTGGACACATACTCACACGGACAGGAGTGTGACTAGGAAAAATTTGAAAGAAAAATGCAAGGGCTTGTGAGAAAACACAAACCGAAGTGGGATGAATTTACATATAAGAAGGTTTATCCATCAAGGTGTGTAATGGCCAGATTCAAAGGTAGGATTAAACTACACAAAGATGAAGAACCAGTAAGACCAGTGATTGACACTACGGGTACAGTTACAAAAGGTCTATCAGCATGGTTGGCAAGAGTAATGAAGAAGATAGTGAATATGAAAGATGAGGTGAACGGGGACAGGGTGACAATGGTAAGAAACAGCAAACAAGTGGTCGAAAATATGAAAAGAGTGAAGCTAGGTCCTGGAGATGTTGTGAAAAGTGCGGATGTAAATAAAATGTTTACTTCGGTTAGCAAGGAAGAGGCAAAGGACCAAGTAGCTAATTGGTGGGAAGAGGCTAAAACCAATGGGTGGATACCAGACGATTTGACTAAGTGGAAGACTGAAGACATTTTGGAATTGGTGGATGTTTGCTTAAAGGAGGAATGGTTCAGCTATGAAGGGAAGGTATACAGCCAACGAAAAGGACTGTTTATGGGCCCCAACCTGAGTCCGGTATTGGCGGAGATGGTGGTGCGTAATAAAGAAATAAGGATTTTGAAGGAAAGCAAGGTTTATTTTAACCTGTACAACAGGTTTGTTGACGATTTGGTGGTAGTTGGTGGTCTGGACAGGGTTCAAAAATGGGAGAAGCATTGGAACGAAGCAGCAGATGACTTGAAGATAAAGTTGGATGATGGAAATGGCTTACGGGTGGATTTCTTGGACATGAGTGTAAAGATTGAGGAAGGAAAGCTTGTAACCAGCTGGCAGCGAAGTGAGACACATACTGGACAAGTCATCCATAAAGAGTCGGCCCACACACTGGCAGTGAAGAAAGGGGTTGTGAAGGGATTGTGGAATAGAATGAAAGTGGCTTCAAGCAATGCTTATCCAGAAAGAGAAGTGGAAGAAGAATTTTGGAAAATGGTAACAAGCAGTGGATTTGGGAGAGTGGAAGTGGGCCAATGGTTGCAAGAACAAGAAAAGCCAAGGAAGGATGCTAGTGAACCGGATCTACGTACGCTGGTGATACCATACATGGGAAGAATTAGTTGGAAAATTAGGAAGCGGTTGGAAGGAGTGGCTAGAGTTGTTTTCAAATATGGAAAAAACATTGGAAACATGATTGGCAAAGGCAATGGTACAGCGGACACTAAAAACCAAAGGGGAGTTGTTTACTGCATCCCGTGTAAGCAATGTGACCAGGTGTATGTGGGAGAGACAGGAAGAAAACTTAAGAGCCGAATGAAGGAACATGATAAGGATATTATTCAGGGCAATGAAAGAAGTGCTTTGGCAAAGCATGTTATACGGACCAAGCACGAAGTAGATTGGGGAAAGAGTGCCATATTAGATAAAGAGCATGAGTTATGGTGTAGGCGGCTGTATGAAGGGATATGGATTAAGGTATTGGGCAACAGAACTATGGAGGGCAACAGAGGACTGGATAAAGTGGGTGAATGGAAAGAAGTGTGGCAGTGAGACGATGTTAAGTGGTTGTCTGGTGTGGGGTTATTTTGGTAGTGGTTGTTTAGCTGCTCGAGGGGAGGGGGTTGGGTTAATGGTTTATTATTTATTGTTCATTTGCTTTATTTTATTATATTATTCATTGTGCCTATTTCATAATTTAATTGTTTGTTAATTATGGGTCAGTTGCTTTATTTTACTATTTATTGTACTTCTTTCATAATTTTTATTTTTATTTTTATTCTATGTGGTTTATAAGGATAAATTTATTGGATAATTTATTTAATTACTTTATTCGTTTAAGTTACTGGTTTATTTGCACTTTGTGGATTGCCCTTGTTCAGTTAATTCAGTTAGGTATTATTTATTTATTTATAAGGTTATAAAGTTTTTTTTTTTTTTATTAATTTTTTTTTATTAATTATTTAGTTTATTGGGAATATTAATTGTTTGAATTTTTATTTATTTGGTTGCCTGGGTGTTTGACTGTGTTGTACCAGGTGGGAGGGATTTTGGTGAGTGGGCTGCTTGGCTACTGGGGAGGCTGCTCTGCATGGTTTGTTGTTGCTTAGCAACAGTGGGAGGAGCCAAGTTTGAATGAAGAAGCAGTTGAGAATGCCTAGTAAGACTGGGCGAAAGCTCTTGGTTTTTATCTGTTTTTGCTGTGATTAGGCTTGAGGTTTTAATTTCATTTCATGATTTCACAGTGGGTGTAGTTATCCAGATTATATGTATATATGAGCATGGCGACCACTATACACGTTGTGTCTTTACAGCAAAGGGAGTTTTCAGGCATGTGAGGATACATAATGCGACAGAAAAGGATGAAACTTGTTTGATCGGGAGACTTTGGTTGCCTGACAACATAAAAGTCACTGTTAGACCCATAGCTTAACGTTTTCTTTTTGAAAAAACGACGTGAATAACGTTGATATTTGCCTAATCATTTACTACTACTTACTACTTACTACTGACAATGCTTTTTTTGTATCACGAAAATAAATTCTTCCGTGCGGTGGGGTTTTAGCCGTCGCCTAATGGGGGAGCGCAGTGGAATCCATCAGTGCCGTGTACCAGAGCCGTTGATCGTCCCGTATGCTAAAATGGGACGAGAAAGACAGCGACGTCCCCAGCCGATCGAGGACCGTTACCCACCGCCGCTGCCACCTCCGCCGCCGTCAGTGCACTGACGTCGGGGAATAGGATGAAACTACCCCTCTAGAGCCGTCCAGACTGATCAAGGGCCCTCACTAGCCGATCCTCCCGGTCGGGGAATAGGATGAGACTATCCCCCTACAGCCATCCCCACTGATCGAGGGCCCTCACTAGCCGATCCTCTCGTCGGACCGTTGCCACCATCGCCACCACCGGCCGCCGCCGTCAGCAGTGACGTCGGGGAATAGGATGAGACTACGCCTCTAGAGCCGTCTCGATTGATTGATTGTTTTACATTGTTTTAAAGATTGTTATTATGCAACAATGTCAAACTAAACATTAAATAAATAATGTTCTTTGGTTCTTGGTACAAGCAACCCGATAAAAGTAAAAGGCATTCGTAAGTTACAATTATTCATAAGAGTTTTACAGTTATTTTTCTAGCAATCAAACCACCCAGTTTTGTTTCAACCCCCGAGTTAATCAAACCTTCTTTTCGTTGCAGCTATGTTTTGCCTAGATCAAACCATCCAAAGTTATGTTTTACCATGCATGATAACCAAACTGTCAAAGAGTTTAGTTTAAAATTAATTTAAAATAAACAAGAAATTGGCTTTTAGAAAGACTCTTAAATTACGGAAGGCAGGGGGCCAGATTTGCCGATGGCTTAGAGAAAAGGGGTAGCGAAGTAGGTCTTCTTTTCCGGCGTTGGTTACCTGCAATTTTCTTCGCTAGATTTCGATATTGGCAGATATCTGTAATTGAATTACGGATATTTATAAATGGGACGTATTTTCAGATAGCCTATCTTTAAAGGAATTACAGATAGCGGCACTGAATTAAAGTTATCTCTAATTCAATTACAGATATCTTTTAAATATGGCGAATTACAGGTATCTGGAAATTGAATTACCGATATCTGGAAATGAATGCAGATATCTGTATTTGAAATATGTACAGATATTTTCAACCGAATTACTGTAACTCCGGATTCGTAATTTGCTTTAAAAGTGTGTGAAACAGCCCGAAAATTTTAGTAACACGGAGTTCCCCTAACTCTTGTCTAATTTGACAAAAATATGGTTGCGGTTTCTGATGTTATATGTATAGCCGCAGCAAGCGTGGCAGCGCGAGCGAGGCATGGACGTTATTTAATCCTCAATAAAACCAGGAGTTACGGTAACTCCGTGTTACCACAATTCCGGATTAAGTTTACTAGTACTCGTACGAACCACTACTTCTGCCCGGCTTGGCAGCAATCGGACCGTGACATCTCCACTCCCGACTGGCGTGACCAACCTCCTAGCTTGAGATTTCATGAGCTGTGCTGTGGATGCTTTGGGCTGGGGGTTTTTATGCTGGAGAGGGGGAAAAGCGCGGACGTCGAGGATAGCTGCGGCCTCCTGATTGGCTGAGGGCCAGGAGAACAATGGGAAAGCGGAGGAGAAGTCGGTTTAACAAAGGTTTTGGGTGCAGAGCCGTTTGAAGGAACAGGGATATGTACACAAGGGCCAGTATGAGTTTTGAACTCCTTGACAACGTGATTTGGCCATTAAACTGAATTGTAATTAAACTACAGTATTATGCACTGTGACTATTGAAGGAGGGGGACGAAGGATAATGCACAGTTAAACTTTTGCAATTAATAGTAGGAAAGCTGGAGGTTTGTATTCGGATTTCTTTGTTGGTCACAGTCGAGTTTTTGGTGACAAGGGACAACTGGATCCAACGAATTTTATGGTCTGGTAAAATAAACTGGTAATAAAAATATTGCCGAGCTTCGGTAGAGTTCTGGGGGCAAAAGTTTATTGTTAAAGTAAAGGTAATAATAAACTCGCTTAGTGGAAATGCTAGAACGCATTTAAATTAAGATTTGAATTGTCAGCCGATAATTTGAAGGTTGATGTAGTGGAGATTTTTCATAAAATTTGGACGTCTTCAACTACAATTAAAAAATATTGAGGAAGGAAATCCTCCTGAACTCCTTTTTGTTCCCTCTTATTTTAATTTCAAGTTTCTCTTCCTCATTTTTTCGTCTAAACGCTTTTATTGTATAAGAAAATAGACAAATAACTTTGCTGAAATAATTATCAAAAAACCAGATAGTACTCGCCTTACAAGGACCCACGTAACAATCCTATGTATCCAGCCACTTCAGCCAAACAATTGTCCTTGTTGCATGAGCACACTGTTGTTGTCGCTCGAGTGATTGTAACCTCTTGATTGATTGATTGATATTTTATTGAGCCGATAAGGCCTCCAAGCCATTCGCTCACAAAATTACAAATAAACTAAAAACTACTTACAGACTAATACAATCAAACAAACCGGCTGACCCCAAGAAACCCAACCTCTCTTATCCTCTGTAACAATCCGGGCACCCTTCAATGTACTACTGTATCACTCCTATTGTCTGACTTTGTTGTGTAATAATGTATACACACCCTCTCTCTCTATGCGCCTTGATACCAATCCCCTATTAATGAAAATTTAAAAACAACAAACTTTTTCTTCTACCAAAAACCGTGACAGGTAGACGCACGTTTCTTGCCTGATCTCTACAAACAAGATGGGTGCCACAAAGCCAGAGGCAGACTGGGGGGGTCAAGAGGCCCGTCAGGAAGGTAATGGCCGGAGGCCACTTTTTTCCAACGTAGGCCCAGTAGTAGCGCTAGCCAACTCCAGATGCGAGGAGGGGGGGGGTGAAAATGAACATTTGTTGTTAAAATTTGATTTTTTTTTGGAAGGGTCCCGGCAAAAACAGCTATGGGGTCTGGGGGAAGCTGAAGCATTTTATGCTATTTGAGGGCCTATTTTCGGCTTCCAGAGACACGTTTGCACCATATTGTTAAGCAACTTTCCAACGTTTCTCGTAAACATTATTTAGCAAAAGCGGTCGTAAAAACCTAATTGTGACCAAAATTCTGTTTTTTTTATACATTTTATTTACAAATTAAATTAACTGACGAATTTAATTTTTTTTTTAGATATTATTAAATTAACGTTAACTACCACTAAATAATTTAGGTTTGAAAAGTATTGGTTTGAAAAGTAAATAAATAAATAAAAGTGCCCTTCAGCGAAAATGGTCCTGGCGTCAAGGTGCTAGGCCAGGTTGGTCATATGACTCGTATGGTTTATTTTTGCTGGGATGCTTTATGTCTCATTTTACCTAATTGTGGGAAACACACATGACGATAATCTGATACAGATAATTCTCAATGGGGTTGCACTGCACATTTAAAAAAATAAAGCCGGTCATTTCACTTGCGTCACTGCGTGTCATTCGAAGTGACACGAGGGTCATGACAACGTGTACTTTCAAAGTGACAGACAAACTTTAGTGACAGAAGGTCTGTCATTTTGTGACACAGCCCGTGACACAGCCATTTCACTCGAAACGACAGCGTGTATTTTGCAATTTCATTAAAGGGACGGTACTTCGTTGGCCATTTTTATCGGTACATTACCAGATGTAATTTTTTAAGAAATCATCTAACAATTATTAAATGGTCCACGTGCCCGATTTCAGTGTTAAACGTGGCATTTACCTGTATTTGTGTGTTGTCCTCACGGTCCCCCACCGTTAAACTAACTCCCGCCATAACCAGCCAAGCAGCGAACGAACATCGAGTGAACGATAGTATTAGCGATCGTTGCGCGCCTTATGCCGACGGAATCGGGAAAGAAACGTGCCAGACTAAAGACAAACTGAGAAGCTGTGTTCCACGATCACTAGTGTAGAGAGGAAAGTAGCTACTATCTCAGTTGGCCTTGAACAAAGTGGAACGCTCGATCGCTTGTAAGTCTAAAGAAAATTGGCCGAAGTTGAATTCCGAGAATAAATTAAGGACGGATAAAGAAATGGCTAGATTTCTTCATGACTGTTGACTTGCTTACTATTGAAACATAGGGGTATATTATTAGCGTTGTAGAGTGCTCCTTCGTTGCACCTATTTAATGATAGGTGGCGGGAGGAGGAAGAACGACTTGTTACTTCAAATATTATTGCTTATTTAAACCCACAAAACTGCACTTATTGTTTGTGAAAAAATTCTTCCACCGACCATTTTTCTTTCAGTGTTACGGCAAAAAAACATTTTATTAGGCCATTTTTTTAAATAATTGAACGATATGCCGTAATCGTTTTTAAGGGTGACTCCGTCTCCTCCCACCCCAAAAAATACTCCACTGCAGTAAATTTTTTGATCTACCTTCTTCCATATTTTCAAAAGTTTCAGTTTTTAAATCCACTTTTTTTAATGGAGGACTCTTCGGTTTGCGTGGAAAGCCGGGGTGGGGATGGGGGGGG